>JAYDZE010000014.1:0-11079 GCA_034509125.1 Monilaria moniliformis
AATCAAAATTAGGTAAAATATGAATTTTTTTGGTGAAGAGAATCCAAGAAAAAGAATTCCCACCCAATTCTGATCGATTCAAAATTCCAAACCTTTGTTCATACAAAAAAATAATCAAAATTAAGAGTAAATTCTTTCTTGCCTGACAATTAATATATATTATATATAGATATATGTAGCTGGACACTTTTCCTGCTGTTAGTGATACACACTTATCTCCTTGCCCAGGTAAATCATGTGTCATAGAATTTGATCACTAATTTAGTTTAGTCCCACAATTTTTTGAATATTTGATTGCTACTCCAATAATTGTTTTCGTCAGCGCCACATATATATATTTGGTTGAATCCTACACTCTTCTTCTTCTTCTTCTTCTTCTTCTTCTTCTTGTAGCAGTTGAATTTTGTGCTTTTGTTGTCATATGTGATACCTGATCACTTGTTTCACCTGCTGGAACTTTAAATTTTGCAGGGGAAGGAAAAAGGGGGAAAAGATAAAATAAAATTTGAGCTGATGGATATGGCGGGTCATGCTGTTCCAATCAAGAAACTGCAGTGGCTCTCGTCTGTTTTTTGTGGGATTTTTATGTGCAAGATTGTGAGTCTGTTTTTCTTGATATGTTTTGTGCCTGCCCTTTTCTGTTGATTTTTGTTTGATTTTGTTGTATATGTTGTGTGTTGATTTCATTTCCTGAGGTGTGGATGCTAGTGGTATTGTTGTGTTGATGGAATTTAGAGGTGGTGGACTTATGGTGATTGGTGTTGTTTTTCTTCATTTGTTGTATGTATGTGTATATTCTATCATGGGAATAGAGATTGAGTTGTTGTAAAAAGAACTTTAGATGGGACAGATGATCATATAGTTGTTTTCAAGAATATGGCCGTGTTGTTATATATTTACTACCAGTTTTTGTCTAGAGTTGTTTGCTTCTTTCATTGTCAATTTTTGTGCATTTGATAATAAGGGGTTTTGGGTGCAGTTATGTGCACGCAGTGTGTGCGCACGCGTGTTTGATGCTGTGGTTTTTTTCATTTGTGTTTTACTGCAAATCAAGAATTTCTCCTAGTCAGGTCTAAGGTTGATACTGTATAGTTGGTTCGTACATTGACCATCCTCTTGACACTAAAAATGACCCTTGGAATGCTCACAGCTAACAAGCAAATTAGTTATTTCTGAATCCCCTTTCTGAATTTTGTTTTGTTTTTCAAGGTATACGACTTAACAGGAGCAATTAGTGCTTCATTTTTCAAGGGATACAACAAGCTTAACAACAAAGAAAGGCTCGAATGGAACAATAGGTAGTCATTCTTAGTGTTAGTTGTCATTGTTTGCTACTTTGAATTTGGTGTGTTACTATCGGCTACGGTGTGCAGGGGCTTCTCCACTTTCCACGCCATTTTCGTAGCTGCTGGTTCTCTGTATCTGCTTCTGTTTTCAGATCTCTTTGTCGATAGTGAAGATGTGTTGTTTATCAACAAGTCCTCGACTCTATCAGAAACCATAATGGGGGTATGTTTTAGCTAGTGTAAATCACTATGGTATTGTTGAACATTTTACAAACTATGTGGGTTTGATATGACTAACGAGAGGGAACATCTTATTCCCGTCTGTATTCCAATAATTGCCTCTGGCTTGGGAAACCTGTCTACGTGATTGGCCTAAGTATCCTTCAGATGTTTCTCTACTGATATTCCATTGTCCAATGTGCTCCTTTATTGCAACTTTCATCTTTTGTAAATTACCAATATAAACTCTTTTGATTCTGTAGTTTGAGGTTTCTTTCGTGATATAGAGGGGAATTTATTAACTTTGATGTTTCTTGTTGTTTAATGTCACAGGTATCAATTGGCTACTTTCTATCCGACCTGGCAATGATTATTTATAATTATCCAGCTTTAGGTGGAATTGAGTATGTAAGTATGAAAACACAACCAATCATCAGAAATTTCTTTTCTGAATCCATGTTTTATTTATCATGTCTCATTGTTTCTAAAGTACATAAAACGGGCTACTGGAGTATCTTTCGTCTGACCCAAGCTTTTGAAGGGCCTTATTGATTTTGACTAATCCTTCATTTTTGGCTGATATTACATATGTGCTCGTCCGTTTTGCTAGATCCTACATCATGGACTCTCTATGTTTTCCATCGTTCAGTCCCTCTTGAGTGGTCAAGCACAATTTTACATATTCATGGTTCTGTTTACGGAAAGCACTACCCCGTTTGTTAATTTAAGATGGTAAGCTTAGGAGACATGAATTCTCCAACCCATTTTTCAGTTCCATTTCTTAATCTATACATCTATTCATTCTTTTCACACCCATTTAGGCGTCTTGATGTTGCTGGACTGAAGAATTCAAAACTTTACATATACAATGGTGTGGCGTTGTTCATTGGGTGGTCGGTATGATCTATCAAACTTTATTCAATTTCAGAAAACTCTTCATTTATTTCTGGTATACAAATTAGGTACTATGCATGCAAGTCGCAACAGCTATATGTAAATCATTAGTTGAATCATGGTGTTTAAATGTGTGGTTTGAATTGTTATTAGCTAATGACCAGTCATCAAAATCTGTGCTCAAATAATCCACCATCTTATTACTGCTGTAGGAATCTGTATGTATAATGGTTTTACCAAGATAGATAATTAATTTTGGATGACAATTTTATCGCCATGGCATATTAGCACCTCAGCTTTGATTATGTTCAGTACAGTGGTAGATCTGCATCATCAATGGTGCAGAAGTTTATTATGCAAATCCGACTACACTAGCTTAAAAGATAAAAACTATGCTTCACTCTGATTCTTTAGCTGTCATATTTTTATAGTTGTAACATGTAAACTTATGACTTTCAGGTTGCAAGGATCATTTTGTTTGTGTTCCTATTCTTCCACATGTTTGTCCATTTTGATCAGGTGCGTGCATGCATGTTTACTGGTTAACGCTTCTTGAGTTACATTTATCATATGTGTATCTAGTAGTTAATGCTATTCAACATTAGGGAATCACACCTCTATTACCTATTTTATTGCCAAGAATTTGAAATTAGCATGATTCCTCCTCTTTGAATTTGAACCAGTAAATTGCATCCTTTTGGAGTTTTTGGATATTGGAGACACTGCAGCTAAGGTTTACTTTCTAGTGTTTGATATTCATTGAATACAATGTGTACCAACTCTCGTGGTCTTTTAAGTCGAGCAAGGAGCCAAGTGAAAGCACTGGTATATTGCTACATATGGAATCAAAAGTGCAGACAAATATTTCAAGAAAGTTTCAACGTACAATCCAACTAATTTCACCAAAAGAATATTAGTTACTGAACCTTTGATGTGTTGCTTGTGCCTTTTCTATATTTTCCTTGGTGATGGCATATGGGAAGCACTATGCTCCCCTGCTTGCAAGCACAACCACGATTTTCATATAAGGAACCTTCGTTATCCCTTTTTCGTGGCCACCTACTCTAAGGCTTTGTTATGCCCCCCTAAGACGCATCTTCTTATAGTGTTTTCTGTTCGTCTCTCAGGTCAAGAAAGTCTACTGGTTGGGCTTCTACAGCTTGATTGCAATACCTCCGGTGCTGTCAGTGATGAACTTGTTCTGGTTCTGGAAAATCGCGAGAGGTATGGTAAAAACCTTGAGAAAGTCTAAACAGAACTAAAATAGTGATAAAACTATCTAGGATGTAAATTCTTTCGAGTTGGCTTGTTGAGACTGCGGTTTATAGGATCTATACGTTAGCATCCAACTGTAAAGTCGCCCCCCTCCTCTCCCCGCGCCTTATTCTGGATTTACCGAGCAATATCCCACAAAATACGCGATGCTCGGACACTTTTCTTGATGAAATCATTGTACAGGGATGATTCTGTGTTCTTGTGAAGGTTTACTGATAGTGTCACTTGAACATTGTTTATGCCAAAAGGCCAAAAGGTTAAATTTCTGAACATTGGGTCACAAAATAGGAATTGCAAAAGTGAATTTGCTGCTTGTATGTTTTGCCTAGTTTTGCTCTTGTTTTCAGTTGTTGGGCTTAAATAGATTAACTTTACAAATCTCAACTAAGTTTGTGTACTATGTTTCTATTTGTACGTTACTGAATGGTCTAGTGGATGGAATGACATCGTAACTGAAAGGTAATGCGGTCGATTTTGTTAATAATTTTGAGATTGAGGTATTTAGAGTATATTTTTACGACTAATATTTAATGATTTTGTGTATAATAAATATTTAATGATTTTTTTATTGTTTTAAGGGGTTTATTTGAAGCACGTAGAAATATTTATAAGTAAATGATATTTGAAGCACCTAATTTTAATATTTATTAAATAATTGTCTCGATAAAGTAATTTCGAATATTTTATTTGTGTACTTACTCTCCATGCAATATGATTCTTGAACTTTAATATGTAAAAAAGCAAAAGCTAAAACTACAAATTAGATTCTCTCAAAAAATATAAAATAACTTGAGATAAATAAATAAAATAACATAGAAAAATTTCATGGTCGGCCAAAGATTGGAAAGTATTGAACCGGACAAAAGGCTATTTCGGTAATTTGGGTCCACCATTTATAAGGAAGCTTCCTTTTTTATTTTCTTCATAGGAAAATATAGACAATATCATTGAAGTGGGCATTCCAACCAAAATGTCATACTCAGATGAATGACACGGAATTTTAGAAACTTTTATTTAGAGTGTTTAAATAGAAAGAAAACAAAATAGATAGATGTATTAATAAAAAGAAAACAAAATAGAGAGAGAATAAAGTAGATGTGTTAGGTGTATTTAATTTTTTTTATTTTTTCCCAAAATAGAAATCGGTCATTTTAGTTGGCACAAACTAAAATATAAAATGAGACATTGAGACGGGGATAAAAGACAAACTTGTGTAAACTCTCACTCATCAAAAAAGAATTATTGCTTTTATGATTAAAATTTATGAATAAAAATGATTGTTCATGGCCCCTATATATCCCAACTAAAAGGTAATACTTTTTATAATTAAAAATAATAATTATAAAAGTAATTATTATTTTTAACAGAATTATTGTTTTAAAGAAAATAAAAAAATGGACCGAGTCGGATTTGACCCGTGCAGCGGGGCCATTAATAAAATTGACAAATTCCTGCAAAAAGAGAAAGTGAGTGGCTTTGGGTGTTTGGAGAAACTCGTCAACTAATTATTCGTCTTTTTACCAGAAAATATTAGCCTTTTTTCTCCAAAAAGCAACTGCTTGTGGAGCCATTAAGAATTGACATAAAAATTATTAAAAACATATTACTTTAATAGCTAAGAAAGTGAGTGGGTTATGTGTATGAATGTAACGTTGAAAGTGCAATCTGTATGTAATAAAATACTCCCTCCATTCCATTTCAGATTATTCACTTTCTTTTTTAGTTTGTCCCAATTCAGATGACCTATTTCCTTATATGACAAAAAATTAGAAAATAATAAGGGATCAATTAACTTTTTCTCTCTCTTTATTAATTTAACTAACAACTTTTTCTCTCTCCTTCTCATTTATCTCTCCTTATTAATTCATCAACCAACTCCTTCTCTCTCCACTTAAACTCCCTAATTAAAAGCTCCTAAGATACCTTGCCGAAATTCAAATGGCTCATTTGAAATGGGACGGAGGGAATAATAATTTACACCCACTTTGAGTCAAAAACGTTACATTTATAGATAGATAAATCCAATAAATTAATAAACCGAATAATGGGCTCTAGTTGAAACGTCAAACAACAACACCCACTTTGACTCAAAGATGTAATTTTACTTTTTGCAAGAATCATTGTAGCTATTATAATATTAATATTTTAATTTATCTGAAATATTTTTTTAAAAAATTATATATGGTCTATATCATTACAATTAAAACACTATATCATATAAAGTCGGATCCATTACACTGCACAAAAGCGGGACAACAGCTCCGTATACAAGTGAGATTTGAATATCTAGCAGAACAAACTCGGACCTTACGCGTCTTAGATCTAATGGGAAAAATGTGGAGGTTTAAAAATTATTTAGGTGTCGAATTTCAGTTTCGAAAGAGGCCAAAATCTATAAATTATTGGCTTAATGCAAACAATATTAATTATTTGATAAAAAAATATTATTTTAATATTTTTGTAAGAAACGGTTCAAATGAGGATTGTTATGAGCAATTAGGTCCAAATTTCAGCTAATTTTTCCTAGTGGCACCCTCCTATGCGTGTGCGGAGGGAGTGTGGGTGAAATCCGACCTGGACGTTTGATTCGGCCCAATTTTTTTTTTTAAAAAAAAACTTTTATATATTAAACAGTAACTTTTGTTAAAACTAAAAATCAATTTTACAATAATAATTTGTAACTACAGGAGAAGTGTCAATTAGGACACACTATGTTATTCATAAAAATAATAAATTTTATTTATAAAAATAATTATTTTTATTTATAATAATAATCATTTTTAATAAAATAATTTTTAATCATAAAACTAATAATTTTTAACAAAATAATTTTTATGTACAAGACTAATAACTCTTTCATGCCATCTTGACGAGGAAGAGCGTACACAAATTTTTATCATTTTGCATTCAATTTATATGGTTTGGTAAATGCAAAAACATGTCAAGGAAGAGTGAAGAAAGAAAGATCGAATATTTGTGTGCAAAAATTACCTAATCTCAAATGTATTATAAAATAAAATGGATAATTGTCATTTAAATCATAATTTTTCGTTGACTTCTGGCCAATCTAATAATTTTTTAAACTGGAACACACAACTTTTGACATTTTCTCAATTATCCCACATATCAAAATTTCGATAAAATTGGTGGTGACGTGTCGGCCAGAATTCAACGAGAAGTTATGATTTAAATGATGATTATCTCAACGACATCGTTTTGAAGAACGAATATTTTGTCCACGTTGGAAATTCCGGCTGACACGTCAGCACCAATTTCACTGGATTTTTGACATGTGGGAAAATTGAAAAAATGTTAAAAGTTATGATTTTATTTTCTAATTTCAAAAGTTATGGGATTGTCCAAAAGTCAACAGAAAGCTATGATTTAAATGACAATACTCTCTAAATTAAAAAAAAAAACAAATTTACATTTTCTAAAATACCACGTCAGCTAAGAAGCCACGTGTAGCCGCGTAGGCGACGCGCAAACACTGAGCCGCGACACGGGCCGTGTTCGGGCCGGCCCCCCCACCCCTATCCCTACGCTGCAGACAAATCTCAACGCAGAGTAATAACTGTCATAAAAAATCAAGCAGTTACAACGCCTCAACAATCAAAGCCATTGGAGATTTCGCCAAGAAAAAAGGAAGATGTGGAGAAATCCAGCTGCCAATTTGTTGAGACGTGCGCTGAGAGCCGGTGTTTCGTCTTCCGCCAACCGTTTATCATTACCGGCGCCGTCGTTCCGCCGCTACTGCGCCGGCGCCGGCGATGGAGAAGGGGATGGGGAAGGGAATGCGATGACGTATGCGGAGGCGAAGAGGTTGATGAGGTTGGTGAATGTGGGGGCGCTGAAGGAGAAGCTAGGGATGGAGGATAAGGAGGTGATTCCCTACACGGAGCTTCTAGAAGCGTGCGAGAGCATCGGCGTCGCAAAGTCAGCTTCGGAGGCGGCGGCGTTTGCTCGAGTGCTGGATGAGGCCGGTGTTATACTGCTGTTTCGCGATAGAGTGTATCTCCATCCTGATAAGGTATTATTGCTGGAAATTTTTTAGGTTTTCTGTTGTATCACGTGTTAAACCGTATTTTTGTGTGTGTGTGTGTGTGTGTGTGTGTGTGTGTGTGTGTGTGTGTGTGTGTTTTGGGGGTTTGTAAAGTTGTGGTGTTTAATAATTGTCCATTTTGTGGGGTAAACCTAATTTAATTTTCAAAGCATGATTTTGTGAGTGTGGGATCAGGAACAGGGGAAAATTAGGTGATTGATGCAGAAAGTGATGGAGAGATAGAGATATTATACTTTTTTTTTTGGGGGATTCTTGATGGCTTATTTGTAAATTGGATCAAATCGTATTTGAAGATTGCTTGAGAAGGATATTGAAACTGGATTCTTTAAGAGAATATGCATCTATGGATTTATGAATTCTTGGTTAAACACGGCTACTTAGGTTATTCTCATGATATAAAATGTGGCCGTAAACATCCCTTTTCACGGCTCGTTCTAGGTGGTCGATTTGGTTAGGAAGGCAGTGCCCCTTGCCCTTCTGCCGGAAGACGACCCCTGCAAAGTCGAGCTCAAGAAGCTGCAGGAGAAGAAGGAACAAATTGATATACTGGCACACAAGCAAGTCCGTCGTATATTGTGGACTGGATTAGGGCTTGCTGTGATTCAGGTTGGACTCTTCTTTCGTCTGACATTCTGGGAATTTTCCTGGGACGTGATGGAGCCAATTGCGTTCTTTACAACCACGACGGGGATAGTCATAGGCTATGCCTATTTCTTGATCACTTCAAGAGATCCGACATACCAAGATCTGCTGAAGAGGCTCTTCCTCTCGAGGCAGAGGAAGCTCATCAAGAGCCACAATTTTGATATCCAGAGGCTGTTGGAGTTGCAGAAGAAATGCAGGGTGCCTCATGATACATGTTCATCCATCAAGAGACGGACAGGGGTGGAATTGGAACCGGAGGACCTTCTGCACAATCGTTGATACCATGTTATCTGCTTGCTTTCACTTTTCGTCTCTTAAGAAAAAAAATGTCTCACAATTAACCAAAAGCTCCATAAATTGCCATGATTTTTCTCGTGCTGCCTCGGCTGATATATAGAGTTGAGGTTAGAATTTCGATACTTCTTAACTCTAGACCGCAGAGGACTTGAAAAGTAACTCTGCCCACTAGTAATTTGTATCAGCTTCTGACTATTTTGAGGTCACATATATAGTTTTGTGATGCATATAAAATTGACCTTACTGATTCCAATTTGTGCTTTACATTCTTTCCTTGGCTTCTAAGATTGCTTCTGCTAAGAAATCTCGTCGTGGCTGTTAGTAACACTGATCTGGTGAAAAAAATGCACTCATTGAAATGTCCGTTCTTCATAAACACACATGAATATTTGCAGATGAACTATGTTTTTGTATTTTACAATGTTTACTTTAGACACCATGTATTTTGTTGCTTGGTTTTCTGAGAACGAAAACGAGCATGGTTGAAAGCATGCTAGTTATGCACCAGTGGCCTGCAGACCATACTTCTGCAGCATTCACACGATGCTTCTCATCATCGTTCCACATCATGAAAGATGAAGAAATCACAGCCTTGGATAACAGGTCAGTGCTTGCTCTTCACAGTTCAGTGTAGTAACCTTCCGTTTGAGGGTTGGAATAGCCATATTGATACTGCTGCAGCTGCTTGTTATGCTCATGACTGCCCCCCTCTTCTGCAGCACAAGCTAACGGTGGACTCTGTGGTGAAGAGACTATGAAAGACAGTGCACTCGATAGTTGGGTTCTGAGCCTCATTGTTGTTGCAGATACTTCATCCAACTCAGATTGCAGCTGAAAGACGTGCTTTTGCAGAGACGCGATCAGAGCAACGCAGCCGTAAACGGGCTCTTGAAGCCTCGCCCTGGCCTCGTAGACTAAGCTGGCAGCAGCATCTTCTCTATCAGTGACTGGAACATCCTGCTGGATCAAAACAGATACAGGTAAGAAACATTGTGGCTGTAAGTGTAAGCGTAAGAAAAAGAGCATTAGTTATTACTTGCAGCATTTTACTGATGTTACTGGCACCAAAGACGCGGTGCACGACAACGAATTTCTCCGGCTCTGTCGCAGGGAAATGAGGGAGGAACAGGCATTCCTCTGTGCAGCGTCGCCGGAGATGCTTGCATGCTGCACAAGGCATGGTGCTTTTGCTGCTAGACTCCATTGCAGAAATAGGCAAAAAGTGTAGATATTTTCCTTTCTCACTGTGTGCGTGCGTGCGCGCGTGTGTTTGAGAGTTTAAGACAAGGTGAGGAGAGAAGCCTTTGCTATATAGTAAGAAAGAAGAAGCTGGAAGGTTAATGATTGGAGAAAATCCAAGTTTTAATAATATCTTGATTTCATTGGTCGATTTACCGTCTATTTAGGATGTGATGGCTGTCATATTCATGGCAGATTCAGTGAAATGGAAATTTCTCCAATATGAAGATTTTTTCAACAGTGCGAGGCTAGCACATCAAAATAAACAAATTGAAAACCAAACCATTTTGAGCTATTCGAACCTCGACTCGAGCTCGAACACTGAACTATCGTGTTCGAGTTAAATTTGTTTGAGTAAAAGCTCGAATCGAGCTGCAGCTCTAGCTAATCAGCTCGACTCGACTAATTTACAACCCGATTTTTTTGTTTGAAGTGAGCACACCATTATGCATTTACAAAAATGGAATGTACTGTAGGTTCAATGATGTTGGAATGACAATACGATGACTTCATGTTATCCAACGTATTATTATACAAGTAGAAGTTGAGATGCAGTTTTCCAGAGACAGGTATATGATGTTAGCAAAGCCAAATGAGACAAAAACAGAGATATATCTAATTAATTTCCCTAATAAAATCACCAGCCGACAATCAACCAAACTATTGAATAAAAAAACAAGAATGTAACATACTATAGCAAATAGAGATTTTAGTCACTTGCAAGGCAAGAACACACCATTTGAATTGCTTGCACCTCAGGCTTATTAATAAAGAGTCGAAACGAAAATGTTCCACGCGAGGTTAGGTTAGCTAAACCGGTTACAGAGCAGTACAACGCGTATTGATGGTTTCCTTACCTGAAGAGGATGGCAAGTAGTTTCTATATGAATAGTTTTCTGTATTGATCCGCTTCTTCGGCCATCTCTTCCATGCTTCTGTCCTTCCTTTCCTTGTCGAGATCAAGCTTCTCCTTCAGCTCCTTCTCCTTAGCATCAATCTGTTCAAGGGAAGGATTAGTGGTGGGAGGAAAATACATGATTGGATTAGGATAGGAGTTATTTGTCTTACAGCATCGTAGATCTCATCGTTCTTCTCAAAATCACCACCTTTCCGTGGAAGTATGTGGATGTGGACATGAGGAACGGTCTGTCCAGCCTGAGG
>JAYDZE010000025.1:0-11078 GCA_034509125.1 Monilaria moniliformis
TCTCTTCATTCTCTTTCAAGTCCTATAGGTTTGATAGGATTGTCCCATTACAATATTCAAACCTAGGAGTCGGGAACCGATTAGAAGTTCCGAGGTTGAGATCAAAGATCTTCACGTGGAGAATGAGCGAGCCATCTTCGAATCTTTGGAGATTCAAAAAGGTAAACATCAAAAATCAACTAGAAAGCATGTTCTAGTATTTATTTTTCCTTGAAAAGCATGCTTATTTGCGTTCTAGAATAAAGTAGGAAGAATTAAATGCATTAAAGAATTTTTTATATTAACCTAGAAGATCCCGGGTAGGGGATTTATTCATTGGAATATTTAAAAGCCCAACAAATGTAACGTATACATTTGAATTATCAATAAATAATTGCAATTTTCAAATGTTATTTTTTGTAACTTATAATTTCTCTTTATAATACTTAAATTTGTCTTCGATTTAAAAAAAAAATAGAAAACCAAAAAACCGGAACCGAAACCGGAACCGCCCCTTAGCTTCACTGTTCGGTTACGATTTGAGTACCCACAAAACCGAAACAAACGGTTCCAAACAAAAAACGACGGTTTTGGAACCGTGAACACGCCTACTCTCACATACTTTCCTTTCTTGGATTTGCACGTATCGGAACACCAAGGTATTTGAACTGTAAAAAACCTACTTTGCACTTTAGCTCCACCGCCAACTCTTTTGATTACTTATCCATATCATTTATTCCACAAAAGTACTTTTTTTCGAAAGTTCACTTTTAATCCGGAGACCAATTCAATGCTTCGAATTATTCCTTTGATAAATATTTGATTTTGAAGGTTTATCTTATCTTTTAATTTGTAATTTCGTATACATTAGTATTAAATTATGAAAAAATTAATAATTGAACATTATGATATAACATGGTATTTAATTTCCCTTTTTTAAGACAAGAAAAAATAGACATAAAAACCGACGTCTTAATATAGAGATTAAAGTTTTAAAAAATGAAAACTTGTTTCCTCAGAGTAATAATCATAATATTTTAAAGATTCATAACTAGCTCATTCAAAATCTATATAAATCATCACAAGCTAAAGCTCCTTTTATGATCTTTTAACTTCAAATGCATATAGAATAATTAAACAATTATACTTGGTTTTTGAAAGAACGAAAGTTGGAAAAGTGGGAAGAAAATGAAAATAGAAAATGTTTGACTACCTGCAGAGCTACATGAAAGATATATTGACTAAATTAGGATACTGAGATTTAATTAATTAAGGTTTGACCGTTAATAAATTAATACAGACAAAAGAATACAATTACATAGGCCCAAAGCCCATGGGACAATTAATATGTATATTTCTTTATTGTTGAGAAATAACACAGAAGTTGAACTCACCAATTTAGAACGTTTAGAACGTGATAACCGAATTCATTTGTCGGAAAATAATATGTATGTTCAATCAGAAATTTTATAGATTTCTGTGATTGAACTGTGTACCGAGAATAGATCATACATCAGCATACACATGGATACCAAAAATAGTGGATACACATGCAAAATGCAGGATTCGATCAAACTGTGGAATCGAACTACACAACAAGTAAGTAATTCTATATGTTGTGCCATTAACAACTCAACTCACAATATCAACTGTGATTTAGATCATATTGATTATATTTCCGTCAGTATTTTCTGCTGCATATCATTAGATAACAACAGGAATTACCAACAGTGGTATCATCGCCAGGGGCTTGAATCATAATTGTTTGTAGTTCTAATTTATGTGGATTAATGTTAGAAAATAAAATTTTGTAAATTAAATTTTGTAATTGGTTTCAGATTAGAAATTTGATTTCAAAATTAAATCGATCATGGTGTACGAACTCTGATGAGTTTAGAACTGCAACGATCCGGGCACCGGGCACCGGTGTGGCACTCGGTCGGTCTGCCGCCGGCAATTCCTTCACCGACGTGGCCACAGAAGCACCGCTTGGAGCAGTTGTTGCGTCCCTCTCATTTGCCAAGCTTCACATTCTGGCACAATTGTTAGTGCAGATATTTGTCGGGGCGAGCACAACAGTGGTCAGGGTTGACGTCGAGGATGCAGAGGAACTAAGGGCATGATGGCGTCAGGTCGAAGGGGACGCGAATCGACTGCCATTGTGGCGCAAGTCCGATAGCGCCCCCCTGGCGAAAGCAGCTGCTGTACGAACTCGTCGCTTATGGACGATGACTTGTGGTTTTTCTCGGCGACGTGGCGGTGGCGTGGTGTTGACGATCAAAATCGTAGGGGCAGCATCACAACATCGCCGTGGCAGCGACGAGAAGAAAACACAGAGGTGGCGGAGACATGAAGCTGCCAAACCATAACCGTTCCTGTTAGTTTCGTGGATGTGGGTCGGACATCAAGGGTTTGGCGCGGGTAATGGACCCTTTCAAGTTGTGCCGCGATCTGTTCCTGTTTTGAAGTTGGTCTAAGAGGATTGGGCTTGGCCCTTTTCTCTAAAATTTGTTTCACTGCTGGGCCGCGTGCTTAAAGAAGAAGATGGGCCACCGGCTTTGGGGTATAATTTTGAATTAATAGTCTATTGCATTATGATATTAGATATATGTATTTATTATTATTATTATTATTATTATTATTGTTGTATTTGAAATAATAATGTTAAGTGTATATTTTATATTAATTTACAATTAATATTAAATGTACTTTTATATCCCAATTACAAAAATTAATTTGTTAATTTAATTAACAAATTTCATTTAGTATTATTATTGTTATTCTTTTTGGAATAATAATATTAAATATATTCTAATATTAATTTAGATTTCTATTAATTTGGAATTAATATAAAATTTTATATTATATTAATAATATAGAATTAGTAATATAAATTCCAATTACATGAATTAATTTATTAATTTTATTAATAAATTACAATTCATTATTATTATTTCAAAATATTAGTAATAAAGGTATGTTTAATATTAATTTGGAATTAATATTAAATGTATATTATAGTAATTTAGAATTAATATAAACTGTTATATCCATATATAATTAGGGAATAAAATATTAATTTGATTAATTTATTTTATTCGTTGAACATTTTTTTTTCTTTGTGATAAGAATGATATTTGATTTTATACTTATTATTTAACTATAGTAGTTAAAGACCGCTTTTATGCTTGGGTAGACAACACCTAATATATGTAGTCTGTCATATTATGTATGGGTAGGCGACACCGAATATGTGTGATCCGTATTTCTTATGCCGGGGTAGGCGGCACCCAGTAATTGTTTTGTAATTTAATATTTGATATTAAATTGAGCAATTAGTATCGCACATTTTTTCTCCATTAAATATAAGTCTTGGTTCAGAACCAAACGCGTCGTCCATAATAATTGTTTGATACGCCTAACCTCTTCGACCACGAGTTTTATGCCAAAGCGTTTACTTTAAATCCATGAGGCCAAGGGTCATCATAGATGCATGGTTGGCATCATGTGATGGGGTTGACTTGCTTAAATTATTTTGAGATGCTAAATCGACCGAAATTGTTTGATGATGCACATTAATTGAATTAAGAACCAAGAATTGCAAAATTGTTGTTGCAATTGGCTTGGAAACCTACCTAATGATATTATTGTAGTCATCAACCAATGCAGATATTGTAGTAATATTGACTTGGATCTTGGACTACTATAATTTATATTTAATATAAATCTGTATTTTGTGGTTTGGGGCATAAAATATATGAAAATTAGTGGGAGCTAATCAATACAATAAAGCATTCTTTGATTAGTGATACGAATGTGATATTTGTTTGCTCTTTCTAATTTTTTTTTTCTGTTATATTATGTTCAATTTGTTGTTGTTCTTGGCTTTTAATTATTTGATGGAAACAAGCAAATTGATTGGGTCAAACTTTACGGATCGACTCCATTGTTTGCACTTGGTGCTAAGGCTAGATAAGGTTAAGTATGTCATGAACACACCAATCGGTGTCATCCCCGACAATGAATCTCCTGAGCATGCTTTGTTTTACGAAGTAGCTCATGAAAACACGTTAAAGATACCACGTCGGCTTAGTGCATCATGTTGTCTTCTATGAGTTTTGAACTGCATAGACAACATGAACATGTTCCCATATGAGATACTTAGAAACTTGGAGAGTTAGTATGCTTTGGTAGCTCTAACAATGGAGTCTGAGATACTCCAAGATCTTTTCAATTATAAGCTACATGATGGGGCCAGTTCTTTGAGCATGTGCTTAAGATGATAGGTTTGGCTGAGGGGTTAACATAGATTGGAACGATGCTTCCCGCGAATATCTCATCAAACCTGATTCTGCAGTCTCTTCCCAGTTGTTTGAGAATTTCATAGTGAATTTCAACATGAACAACACGAAGATGTGTTTGGCAAAATTGCACAACATGCTCAAGACTAATGAGTCTTCCAGTTCTAAAGGAAAATATGTGCTCACTGTGGGCTCTTCTGCAAAATCTTCCAAAAGGAAGAGTAAGCAATAGAAGATGAAAAAAGCATCTAAGGACGTTGTTCTAAATCCTAAAAGTGGAGGGGCTAAGAAGAAGCCGATATCGCCAAAGGATAAGTGTCATTTCTGTTACGAGAAGGGCCATTGGAAGAGAGAGTAATCCTAAAGTCAAGGCACAATGTGCATTAAGTGGGGGCTCGGGTATTGTTTGTCATTGAGGTGAATATGTTTATAGTTGATCAGTCCAAATACCAGCCCTCAAAACTCGTCCAAAGTACTTAATTTTTGCTGAAAATCTGCACAAGAAAGTGCGAGTTTAGTGCAAAAGCTGCAGGATCAACGCGTGTAACTAGGGCAGTTTGGTTGTGGGATTGGGAAGTAAACTGAAGAATCCCACCAAGTAGCCTAGACAGGGCATATACAGGATACAGCTAATGGGAGAGCACAAGATAAGTGGCTAACAAAGATAGAATTCGCAGAGAAACCCAAGAAGAGATACCTGTATAAGCTGGCCAGCGCAAAAGTGGTGAAAAGCAGAAGAGGCAAAAGAGTACGACATATGCTGCAGAAAAGAAGGAAACTCGCAACAAGAAGACAAAAGCAGGTCCAGAGAAGGAGCAGGAGCAGGAGATCACTCCCACTAAACCCTTGAAGCCCCCCTATATAAAGCCTTACGTCTCAACATCTCTAAACAACCGCTCTCAATCTCT
This sequence comes from Monilaria moniliformis, assembly GCA_034509125.1. Lineage (NCBI taxonomy): Eukaryota > Viridiplantae > Streptophyta > Magnoliopsida > Caryophyllales > Aizoaceae > Monilaria > Monilaria moniliformis. The sequence continues at coordinate 5,189 of JAYDZE010000025.1, forward strand.
CAACATCTGGTAACTTTGAAGAAACTCTTTGCACTTTCATTTTCAGCCTTTCCACCATTGTTGCTGCATCCAGCAGCTGCGAACAGCCCAGAAGAAGCCATGGGATAGACGAATCAAGGAAGAACCTTGAGTGTAATGGGAAGTCACTCACCACATTGTTATCTTTTCTTTCTTTAACAGTTTTAGTTAGTTGTTAGCTAGTTTAGTTTGCTTTGTTAGCCAGTTTAGTTTGGTTTAATATGATGTTATTCAATGAAGGTTTTCGATTTAGCTTTAAAATTCAAGTTCTTAGTTTATTTAGCTTAGTTTAGTTATGCTCTTTAATCTCTGTTCTACCCAGTTTATATGCTTTTGATGATGTTGATTTCATGTTCTTGCTTTCTTGATGCATATTTAGTTTAGCTTAGTTTAGTTTAGTTAAATTCTGTAATCTCTGCGTTTTGCCAGTTTACATGCTTTTGGTGATGATGTTGTTTTCGTGTTCTTGCTTTCTTGATGCATACTTAGTCTAGATTTACAAAGCTTTTGTTTAACTTTCAAGTTGATGTTGAGATCGCAAGTTTAATGATTGTTTACTGATTTGTTCAGCCCAGTTTGTTGATGTTTTTAGTAAGTCATGATGAGCCTTAGTTTAGAATTAGAGTTTTATCTTTTGCATGCACTTTCAGTCTCCTAGTTTAAATGTGTTGTAGTTAGAGATTTCAAGCCTTCCAATCATTTTCCGAGTACCTTCATGTTTATATCAATGAAGTCCTGTTGTTTCAAGTATTTTCAGAGTTTGTTAGGTTGTTAGGAGATCTCTACATGCTTTTTGCTTTATTCCAGCTTTATTAGTTATTAGGGGACAAGGTTAGATAGGGGACCACTGCTTTGCAGGACAACCTGCAGTGTTTCTCGAAATGGCAAAAACTTTAACTGATGCATTCTGTCTGTTTACTTGATTTGTTTATTTTCGTTTTAGTAGTACTAGTTGGCCAGTCTGATGGCAGACTTAATTTTCAGTTGCTGTTTTAAATCCAGTCCAAGTTGATCCTTAGTTAGTTTGCTTTAAATTGATCAGGATAGTTCTAAGTGTTCTGCATGTTTATTGTCTTTCATCTGCCCAGTTTGCTAGTTAGTCAGTTTCCCACTTTTATTTACCTTGCACACGCACCATCTGCCCAAGGCGTGGCTGCATCGTGAAACACCCTAAGGACGTAATAACTTTACGAGATTCCCCAATTTCTATGTGGGATCGACACCCTACCTTGCCACTTACTAATTTAATAGTACTTCGAATTGTTGGAAACAAACAAATTATCTTTGACTCGGGCAACATGTTCCTAACGACAGCACGCACAAACCATCCCGATCAAAAGCCAGGGATATGTTTATCAGTACGTAGCTCCAATCAATAGTCAACTAAGAATCCCATATTTTATAGATGCTTGGATGTGAAAGAAATATTCTCAATGTGCAAAACAAAAGACCTAAGCTGTGTAATACGGATAATGCCACTTATCTTTGGCATTGTAGACATGGTCATATGAATGAGAAAATGATAGGAGGCAAAGAAAGTTAGGCTATCTCACATCATTTGATTTTGAATGATATGGTGTTTGCGAATTCTATCCCAAAGAAAAGATGACCAGTAAACCACACTATGGAAATGGTTGCTTGCTAAGCATGTGTTGGAATTCATCCATTGTGTGGATCTTTTACAACTCAAGCAAGTGGTGGTTTTTCGTACTTTATCACTTTTACTGATAATTTTTTGAGGTGTGGATATGTGTATCTCATGAACCACAAATCTAAAACCTTCGGAAAATTTAAGGAGTTTAAGTGGGAAGTCAATAAACAGTTTAGGAAGAGTATGGAAACTCTTTGATCTGATCGAGAAGTAGAATACTTGAGCCGAAAATTTCTTGATTAATGGAAATCACTTGGAATCTGGTCGGACTGGACACATTTGTGTACACCACATATGAGTGGAGTATCCAAGAGGAGAAATCGAACATTATTAGATATAATTCAATCCATGATGAGTTTCGTCGGTCTCTCATATTCCTTTGGGGTAATGGAAACTAAAAGTGAGAAATACTATTTTGTGGATATCCTAAGGAAACTAAGGGATATAAAGGTTGCCGTCCTGGAGATCACAAGGTGATAACCTCTAAGAATGTGAAGTTTATTTAAAATGACTTGGTCTCCAAGGAACAAGGTCACAACATGGTATAATTTGAAAAAATTTCAAGAACCACAATATATCATAGAGGATGAGGATCTGTCCAATAGAGTGGAGTAAAATTCAGTGGGAGTTTTGATGATCTACTAGGAGGGGAAATGACTCCTAGAGGGACCCTTAGAGGGACTCGTAGATGGTCAACTCAAGACAATGAGATGCTTCAAAAAATAAGATGATACAATATTTGCATTATCTCCACCTCACGAAAATCATAGTGAAATTCATGAGAATATCCTAAGTGTTGGAACGCTCAACGCAAAGAAACTTTCTCACGTTTAGAATAAATAGTCTAAACAATTGCAAAACGAACCCAATAGGACTTGATGAATCATCATGCACCGGAATAATTAAATCTAATGGTTGATAACCAAGATGATGAAGTGGATTCAGATGACGGTGAACCAAGGCTATACCACAGGGATGTTAGACATCGATGGGAAAAGTGGCTGGAAGCCTTAATATCTGAAATGGACTCGATGTACTTCAATTTAGTCGGAGAACTAGTTGAATTGTCACCTGAGGTTTGACACATATGCTGCAAATGGATCTTCAAAAGAAGATACATTTAGAAGGTAAGGTACAAACCTACGAAGCTAGGTTAGTGGTGAAGGGTTATAGTCAGCGAAAGGGCATTGGCTTCGATGAAATCTTTCGTTGTCGCTATAATCAAGTCCATTAAAGTATTACTTGCAATAGTTACATACTATGTCTTGACATTTGGCAAATGGTTGTAAAACCGTATTTCTCAATGGAGACCTCGAAGACGATGTGTGTATGACACAACTTGAAGGTTTTGTTTCAAAGAAAAATGTCAAATATAGTATGCAAGCTAAAGAAGTCCATTTATGGACTCAAGCAAACTTCCATGAGTTGGAATATTTTCTTTAACAACACTATCAAATCGTTTGATATTTTCATAAGCAAATATGATCCATGCATTTATAGTAAGTGCAAGAATAGAAACATTATCTACCTTATCATATATGTCAATGACATTTTGATTATGGGTAGTGATCGTTCCATGATGCAATACGTGAAAGATTGGTTGTCCAGTTCCTTTATGGTAAATGATAAGATCTTTAAGATAGACCAAGTAAGTTATTGAGATTATCATAGTTCACTTACATAGAGAAGTTGCTAAGGCGCTTCTCAATGGAGAATTCTAAGAAATGAATTCTTCATATGAGACATGACATTGGGTTGCCCTTCTAAAGACAAGAAATTGAATTACATAAAGAAGATATGCTTCAGCTATAGGATCTATTATGTATGCCAAGACATGTACTGGGTCAGATGTGGCTTATGCGCTTAGCATGATAGGCAGATTTCAGCCAAATTCCAATGGGATTTTCGAAAAACTGTCAAGAATATCCTTAAGTACCTTAGATAAACTAAAGAATAATACTTGGTCTATGGTGGACAACCAGAGCTATCATTTATTGAATATATTGATGTTAGTTTCCAAGTAGGTAGTGATGACTATAAGTGTCAGATAATCTGGACATGATTTGTCCTTAATGGTGACATAGTAAGATGGAATAGTTCCAGAATACTACCATCGGTTTAACCACCATTGCCAATTAATATGAACATAAAATTTATAGAAGAGACAGTATAAAGAGTATCCACTATTGAGAACATGGTTGGTCGTTTCACCAAGTCTATATTACAATATATTGCAACAAGCACTTTGAGTGTCTAGGTGTTAGACATGTTGGTTGTTAGCTTTTGGAGTTTAAAGTTTGTATGTCTTAGAAATAATTTGTAATGAGACATCTTTACTTGATCATACTCTATGAAAATTTGATTTTCTATGGCTTTTGTTCATTTATCATAATAAATATTTTGATTGTTTGTCATTATTCTTATATATGTTTTCTTGAATTATGACTGTCATTAGAGGCGTGAGACACTAATGATATAGTGTAATTCTAAAATAGCCCTAACCAATGATCATCAAGAATGAGATATCGATTGTATGTTATAGGTTAGCATGTGCTATGCTTCATATTCTTAGAGAATTGTAGTGATTCTCACTACTATGAGATTTTGATATTCATGATGGACACATGAATACTTTTGGAGAATATTGGTATACCCTACTATTAAACTGTTTGTCCAGTTTCTACGGTTTATTCGTATGTGGAGTATGTGATAGTCATTTGACCTTAGGTAATTATTCATTTTATTTGTTGAGCGGTGTACTTTGACCTTGTACAAGGCTTGCCTCACCGAGGAGGATCAAGACACGAACTTGTGTTGGGTACATCATGAGGCAAATGAATATGGTAGTTGAGCCAAGAATGAAATTGGTTCCTCGATTGAAACTTCGAGAGAACACTCAAATTCTTTATATTATTTGACCATTAAGTCACTGGCAAGTGCAATGATATATTCAATTAATGTAATTGAATATAATCGAATAAGTCATATAATAAAGATGAGATAAAGTGATTGAGCTATTTGGGTAGACACATAGCAGATCATAGCCTCAATCCAGTGGTTCGTGAATGAAAGGATATTACATAAACTTGTTATAAATGCTAAATTACTGAATTCACGTAAACGTCCTTCATATATCGAGTTCGATGAACAACGCAATCAAAGAGTTTTATGCAGACTTTGATTAGATCATCGTCGATAATAGAGGCCTGAAGGGTCACACTTTATGTGTATTGTTGATCCGCTCAAGGGTACAAAGTTGAAGCTTCGTATTATATCTAATACTAGTCCAAGTGGGAGATTGAAAAATTATGGACTAGATTAGGATATTGGGCTTTAATTAATTAAGGTTGGACCGTTAATTAATTAATGCACACAAAAGAATACAATCTCATAGGCCCAAGGCCCATGGGACAGTGGATGTAAATATTTCTATATTGTAGAGAAATAACACAGAAGTTGAATTCATCAGTTCAGAACATGATAACTGAGCTCTTTTTTCAAAAAAATAATACATATATTCAATCAGAGATTTCCTAACTTTCTCTAATTGAAATGTATACAGAGAATTGTTCTTGCAACAAATTAAAATATGCGTGGATACCGAAAGTAGTAGATTCACATGTAGAATGCAAGATTCAATCGAACTGTGGAATCAAACTGCAAAACAAGTAAGTAATTATATATGTTGTATCATCAACTGCTAAACTCACAATATCAATTATGAATTTAGATCATATTGATCATATTCCTATCAATATTTTTCGTTGCGTATCATTATATGACAACATGAATTACCAACACTACATGACGACCATTGCCGACTCCCTCCACATGCACACTGCTGGTTCAATAGCCCGCTCTTGAGTTCGAGAGTTGGTGACTAGTGTTGTATTTTTTTTTTTGCCTTGTTAACCTAGGACAATATATATGCTGAAACGCTCTTCATTAAAAATAGAATTTATTTAAAACTCCAAAAATTTATCACTGAATGTCTCCTAAACACATAACAATGTTTTTATAAGTCTAAAACAAATCGTGTACTTTTAAAAGAAATCATAATCCTAAAACGAAATAAAGTGAAAGATTATCTAAAAATTAAAAGGATTAAAAGAGGCCTGAAATGATAGAATTCGAAATTCTATACGTGTAATATCCCTAAAACGGCCCTAGTTGAAATTATGAATTTCTGGTGCGATAAGATCGCCGAATAGGGCTTTTCGG
>JAYDZE010000036.1:0-11078 GCA_034509125.1 Monilaria moniliformis
AATGTTGTTATGACAGTTAGTAAATTTATTAGAATTTTGTTGTTATTGTGATCAATGAATCGTTCATGTTGACATAGAACTTGCCAGCGGCAAGATTTCATTATCGCTTTCGCGTCGTCATTTGGTGATGTTGTAATATAAAATAGTTCACTATTGTATAAACCAACTCTTTTTTTATGTTATATAGAGGCAATTAAATTCTCCGTGCAGCGCAGGGCTTGGACACTAGTTTCCTTAAACTAGAGACAATATATTTTGTTTTTGGGGGATGTATGAAGAAAACAAGGATTTTTCTGTCCTTTTGGAATTAATAATGATTATTTATTTGCTCCTATCTTATTTATTGATTTGACAAAAATGGATTCAAACTGGCATGACAAAATAGATGTAAATTAGTTCAAACATAATGACGGAAATATACCACTATTTCCAATTAAAATGAAAAGATACAACACAAATTCCTAGCTGGATCTGTCATCCATGATTTTTCAAATATATATAATTGTACTTAAATATTATCTGATGTTCACATTGAATTACTTTTATGCATGCATGCATGCCTTGATGTTAAATCTATTCTTCACATTATAGCAACGATTTTAGACAAAATCATGCCAAAAGGTAACAGTGTATTAACTTTTAAAATAGCAATAAATTACCATATAGCCAATCTTGATTTTTCGATTTCCATTCACCATGACTTCTGCCCACAATATTTCCAGTGATCAAAATCAAGAAACCAAGCTCAAGAAACCTCTTCAATGGCGGCCAAGAATCTCTCTCTCTCTTCCCTCTTCTCTCTCCTCATCCTTCTCTCTCTCCACACTCCAACATCCCAACTCCGCCGCAGTTACTGCCTCCCACCGCCCAATGTCACCTCCGTCCGCATTCCTACCTCACTTCTCCTCCACCAAACCTCTCACTACTCCCCCGCCGCCGCCGCCGCCGTCCCCGGCGGCGGCGAGTGGATGATTCTCCAACAATCAATCGGCGTCTCCGCAATGCATATGCAGCTTCTCTACGACAACAAAGTCATCATTTTCGATCGCACCGATTTCGGGCTCTCGAACCTAACCCTACCGGCGGGAGAATGCCGGCGCAACGATGAGGCAATCCCCGTCGACTGCACGGCACACTCCCTCCTCTACGACGTCGCCTCCAACACCTTCCGCCCGCTCATCGTCCAGACCGACGTCTGGTGCTCCTCCGCCGCCGTCACCGCCGAAGGAACCCTAATTCAAACCGGCGGATACCACGCCGGCGATCACAAAATCCGCCTATTCATGCCGTGCACCTACGATCAGTGCGATTGGATCGAGCTGAAGCAGAATTTGACCGTCCAGAGATGGTACGCCTCCGATCAAATCTTACCGGACGGCCGGATCATCATCGTCGGCGGAAGAAGAGCTTTCAGCTACGAATTTTTCCCCAAAAATAAATTCAACGGCGCCATTAAATTTCCGTTCCTGAAAGAAACCACTGATCCAAAAGAAGAGAACAATCTTTACCCTTTCCTCCATCTCTTGCCTGACGGAAACCTATTCGTTTTCGCTAACCGCCGGTCCGTTTTGTTAGATTACAACAAAAACAAAATCGTCAGAGAATTCCCGGCGATTCCCGGAGAGAAGAGGTCGTATCCGGCGACCGGATCCTCCGCGATGCTGCCGGTGAAGCTGACTCCGGCGGGGGGGCTCGATTATCCGGCGGTGGATGTGATGGTGTGCGGCGGCGCGTGGGGTGGAGCTTATTTGAAGGCAATGAGAGGGGTATACGTTTTGGCGGCAAAATCATGCGGGAGGATCCGGGTCACGGATCCGGACCCGGAATGGGAGATGGAGGATATGCCGATGGGTCGGGTCATGTCCGACATGCTGCTTCTCCCAAGCGGAGATGTGATCATTCTAAACGGAGCGGGTCGAGGCACGGCCGGGTGGGAGTGCGCGTCCGACCCAGTTTTTAATCCGGTGATTTACCGGCCCGACGAGCCCGATCCGAGTCGGAGATTCGCGGTGATGAACCCCACCAAGATTCCGAGGCTGTACCACTCAGCAGCCACCTTACTGCCAGATGGCAGTGTCTTAGTGGGTGGGAGCAATCCGCACGTGAGGTACAACTTCACAGGCGTGGAGTACCCCACGGAGCTGAGCCTTGAGGCGTTCGCGCCGCCGTATCTCGCCGCGGCGTACTCGCACCTCCGCCCTTCGATCCTGTCGATAGAGGGGCCCGCAGATGGACTCGTATCATACGGTCAGGAATTCGCCATCAGCTTCGGGCTGGGGCTGTTTCAGGACGTGGCGAGGTGCATGGTGACTATGGTGGCCCCCTCGTTCACCACACACTCGTTCGCGATGAATCAGAGGCTGCTCGTGTTATACATTGAGAAGGTACAACAGCTCTCTGCCTTCGATTATAAGGTTACAGTGCGCGCGCCGCCAAATGCGAATGTTGCGCCGCCGGGTTATTATATGCTGTTTGTGGTGCACCAGGGCGTACCGTGTCATAGCGTTTGGATCAGAATTAGCTGATTTTATCAGTTGAAGGTTGTTTGGTATATAGGTAAAAATCTTAGATTTTTGGGTGCGAAATGAGTAAGATGTAAATATAGGACTAATGTGGAAATAATTTTTTTTTTGCATATTGCCTGCTGATTTTTGGAAGATAATAAGAAAAATCACTGCCATTTGGAGATTCTTGCTGCTCTATTTTCCATAAATGTTTAATGGCATTAATCTCTCACTACAGAAAGCAGAGAATTCAACAATGTGTAGAATCAACTTCCATTTCAAGATCAAGAAACTGTTCTGATATGAGTGCTAAATTAAAACATTCGTTACATATATATATTAAAAAAAAAAAAAAAAAAAGAAGTTGAAACGAGTTAGTAAAACGATCTCCTTCACTGCATCGAGCAAGTCATCGGATTCGTATTTACATCGTCCTAACAAGATCACCAAAATCGGAGTTCGTTTTCATCCGTGCATTAGTGCACAAAATGCACGAAAATGCTACTTGTTAGACCCTACGGATCTGTACTTGTACCTAGTAGCCCAAAAGAGATAGTGCAAGAAGTTCAAACCGCTAAGCACACACATGAGCCAATAGAATCTCTCGAGATGGTAATGATTGATATTGGTGCCTGAGAGCCAAGATTTGTGGGTGGAATCACCTGTGACGCTGTTCACAATCGACACGATGACAGAGCTAAGGTAGTATCCGACGGCTAGTGATGCCCAAGAGAGGGAGGTCGCTAGTGATCTCATGGCGGGGGGCGCCTCCGTGAAGAAGAACTCGAGTAGGCCGGCTAGGGTGAAGAGGTCGGCTGATCCAAGGAATAGGTATTGGAACGCGATCCAGAAGAACGTTATAGGTAGGGGTGTGGTCGAGTCGAGCAACCCCGAGGAGGTCGCTACTCTCTTGCGTTTGATCTCCACTAGTGCGGCCGTGGCCATGGCTACTATGGAGAGGATTAGGCCGACCCCGATGCGTTGTAGGTGGGTGATCCCTGTCTCGGACTTGGTCAGTCTACGAGCAAATGGGATGATCGTGTAGTCGTAGAGGGGTGCGAGGATCATGATGAAGACGACTGGGAAGACGGGGAGGGAGGCCGGGGGGACCTTTAGCGCACCGAGCTTCGTGTCCATGGTGGCGGCTTGTTGGACCGAGAACGTGGATAGTTGGGCTAGGCAGGAGTTGAGCATGATCGTGCAACCGAAGATGGGGAGGACTTTTATTACAATCTTCACTTGTTCCAATTCCTGCACTGTGCATTTCAGCACGTTGCAGGCTGGCTTGTTCTCAACTGCTCTGTTGAGGAACTTGAGGCTCTGTGATGGAGATTCATACACTAGTGGTGATTCTGTCGCTTTGTTATTTCCCGTTGCGTTCTCTTCCTCATGGAGTGCTGTCGGAGAAGGGCTCGTAGCCATGCTTGTGACGGCGTTGGTCGTGCCAGTGTTAACTAAGGAGGCGACGAGTATCTGTTTCACACAATTTGGAGCAATTTAGTTATTCATAGTCATGGATGGACCCACCAAGAATTTTTTATGCGCCCTAATCACACATGTAACAAAGAATCGTTACCTTGGATATTGTTGTGAGAGGGCTTCCTTGGGGAATCTTGTTCCTATAAAATTTGGAACCAGCTAGGAAGAGTGGAATGGACAACAGTATTGTCAGTGTAGAGATTCCGAACCCCCATTGCCATCCTTTGTTGTCTTCGATCCAAACGACGAGGGTGACCGCGACGAGAGCGCCACACGAGAGAGAAAATACGAAGTAATTGAAAAAAGACGATCTCTGCTTCCTCCCCTGTGGGGTGCTCTCGTCAAACTGCTCCGCCCCATGAGGCGGTAACGAGCCCTTGATGCCGCCAACGCCTAGCGCCACCAAGTAGAGGCCTAAGAAGAGCATTGCAGCCTTAGCACCGTGAACTTTCTGGCATGGCGAATCCGGGCTGCTGGCCTCGCACTCTTGTGGTTTTAGGGAGCTTGTGTGTGCTTGCACGGTGAGTATTACTAGGCCCTGTTGAAAATTAGTGTCACATTGGTATATACTTGAACAATATTAACGATCGAAGTAACAATAGATTTAAATCTCTCTCTCTCTCTAGTTCACATGCATTATTCAAGATTTTGATTTCCCCTATTTGATCAAAACAAACTAAGAAGATAAAAGTCGAACAAATTATTTCATTGGGCCAATTAGTGTGACTATGGGCCTCCCAACACTATAATTTGGTCTGAATTTTCTATCATCATATTATAATAGAAAAGACATAACACTAAAGTGGCGTATCACTAAATTAAAGGTCCAAATACAACAAAATATGTAGCCTATAAATATCTTCTCTTTAATTCTCTTGCCTTATTCATAACTTTTGCTTTTCAAGTGGTACTTAGGTAATCCATTTTGGGCTTCAAATGGCAACTATTTCTTATATGTGGTACGACTATTTTAAACTACTATAAGTGGAGTTTTGCTTTTATATAAAAGTAAGCACATATTCTTGTCGAGATAAAAGGAAAAAAAGAAAAAAGAAAAAAAGGTAGCACATATTATACATACCATGAAATAGTAAACACAATAATGTATCTTTAATCTTTATGAATATGAAATGTGATGTACACTAAATGTTAATCATCAAGTTAAGAAAAAAGACTAACCACAAGAGCAATTAAAACCTCTCCCACAGAAAACTTTTATGTTTATATATATTCTCACCATCTTCCTTTCCACTTACAATACATATATTTATATATTGTATATAAATATATCAACTTACTTCATATATTATACTAAATAGATAGAAAGTTGAAACAATAAAATATAATTGTGGAAGTTGGGACGTTCATTCTACGGCCAAGTCTAGTAGATCTTAACCTATAATATATCAAGAATCAATAATATATAACAAATTTCATGATGGTACCAAACAAAATTATTATTCATATATATAGATGACTTGTGCCGGTGATTATCAGCACGTGAATAACAATTATTTACGTTTTATACACGTATAAAATATTACTAGCTAGCGCGTGCCACATATAATACATAATTTAAAACATATATACACACGACATGTACTGATGATTATCAGCGCATTTATAACGATAAACGTCATGTACACGTCGCCATCCAACGTACACGTGGCATAAGCTAAAACCGAATAACAACCTCAATCAATGAGAGCCACGTGTGAACAAAAAACACTTTCATGAAATGAAACCCAACGCTATCCTAAAATAGATGAACCAATCAATAAATTGCATTCTACACATTTAATGCATGTAATTAGCATTATTTATGATAAAGTGATTTTCAAATTTTCTCAAAGTCAGAGAAATATATGTCTGAATTACGTGGTGTATAGGGAATGTGAGATGTTAGGGACTAGTGGCGAGATGCCATTGGTTATAAGATGAGGTTCTCATTACACATAGAAACAAAATAAATGTTAATATTGGGAAACAAAATATTTTCAAACTTCAAAGGATCGAGAAAATGAAGTTTGCTTTTTTGTCTAAATGTGACAAATCTAAAATATAAAATAACAAAAGGATGGGGCCCTCGATTAATCTTAGTTGTACCTATATGCAATGCATGCGTTTAATGCGTTTATTTATCTCTCTTTTTATTATTTTAAAAGGAAAGCCTAAATTAGATATAATATTTATAACTTTAATTTAAATGAGTGTGTGTGAATAATGAAGCACACATATTATATAAATAGATTTGTCAAAAATGATACATATTCTCGATTATAATTTTTTTTAAATAGGAATTTATTAGGACAGAGGGGTTAACTTTTATGAAGCACACACATTCTTTGAATAAATATTGATTAAACATTAATTTTACCAAATTTAGCATGTAGCACTTAGATCTAATCTATATGATGCGTAATTTACAAAAGATAAGTAAATAATGAAGGTCTTCCTTAATACGTAGCTTTAAGGAAAATCGTATAACTTCAAACAAATCAATCAAACTTCAAAATATGCATATTTTATAATTTAATTGGACCTAGCTAGACCATCTCTTGTTTACAATAAATTTTATGATAATTCTTGCTGCTATAACTGAAAACCCCACAATTTGATGAAACTCATACAATTATTTAATAGTTCAAATCAAAATTCAAGAATTGGCTCGTACGTACAAGTACGATATTTTGTTCATTTTCTTCTCATATTTAATTACACAAAATAGTAAAATAGTTTCTCTACTTCAAAAAAGAAAAAGAACAATATTTTTTGACAATTTTAGTTGGGGTATAATTTTTTTATTATGATCTGCAAATTGTAGTTGAGTAGGATACCATAAATGTTCCCAACAGTTTTCGTTGTCGATTTGTACAACAAAAGATCACAAACTTTGGTCGTTTCTTCGACTTTTTTAAATAACCATAAAAAAAAGCTGATTCAAATTATAAAAAATAAAAAATTAATAAAAAGTATAGAAAAAGAATAAAGAAAAAAAAAGATTGCACAAAAAATCAACTTGCAACAAAAAGAAAACTTAGCAAGTTGCCAAGTGCTGTCACAACAAAATTTCCAACTTTCTCAAAGAATTTGTTCTGCAAATTACTTAATTAACAAGATTCATGAATAAAATTTCAATTTATATATAAAAAGCACAAGCACTAATACCAATTTCTTAATATATATTTTTCACAAATCTTTTATTATACATAAAAGAACAAATATTCATGTTCAAACTTACTTTACTATGTTTTATTGGCAATTTGTCAGTTTATGTATTATACACATTAAGTATAGAAATATTTATTTTCTGCAATCACGACAAAATCTAGTAAGTTATATCCAATCTCTTCACATTTCCCAACAATTTATTCGGTGGGTGTTAATTGATTTACACAGACAATATTTTGTGACATCACGATATTAAATTTATCTGACATTCAAAACCCAATAATAAAATAAAATAAAGTAAAATAAAAAGGAGACAAAATTACCAGAAATTCGATGACTGCACTGATTAAATAGATTTGGTAAGTGGTGAAGAAGGCATCTGACAAGAAGCCGCCGAGCAGCGCCAGCAGAAACGCCGTTCCCATAAAATTCGTAACGGCGTTAGCCGATCCCGACGGCGTAAAATGCATGTATTCCGTAAGGTACAACACCAAGTTGCTCGCATTCGCCAGAAACGCCAAATTCTCCAACACCTCCACAACTGCCCACAACTTTATTTAATTAAAAGAACTACTCCCAATAGAATGAAGGGACATGCAATAATGAGGTGATTAATTACTAAAGAAAAATATACTTATGTCACAAAAAAAAGCTCAATTTTCTATTTATCTTTGGCTTCATTTCTCCTTCAATAAACGAAAAAGTGTTACAACCGCTAAAAAGCGATTTGTTGGTTGAGATCATGCGAGAATTCCTATCCCTTTTCACAGTATTTCTGTGCGTGTATGAGAGAGAGAGAGAGAGAGAGAGAGAGAGACCCAAAACGAAGGAGGCAGCAAGCATGCCGCCATGTCTGTGTTTGGCAGCAGGTTTTCCCCTCCAATCAACATAGCCATGCCACGTGTTCTCCAACCCCTGATCATAATCAATCAATCATGGGATTCCGACATAAATTGAAGAAAAACAAAATACTATGATTTTCAGTGCAATAGTTTGTCTGGATGCAGAAATATGAAAAAGGGATTAATTAACTAAAACATTTTAGGGAGAAAAAGGGGACTCATACCATTACTTTTTCTCCTCTCTTGTGCAATCAAGTTGAAAGAGTTGGAAGAAGGATCCTCTTTTTGGGAGAGTTATATGTGTATAATATGCGTATATATATATGAGAGAGGGAGGAGGGAGGGAGGGAGGGAGAGAGAGTGAGGGTGAAATCAGGTGGAGAGATGATCTTTCAAGAATTAGGGAAAAAGGGTCCAACTCCAAGAAGATGGCCTAAGTCCCTTTAAGCAAAATTTCTTGCCCCTAGAAATCATTTTTTTAATGTGATGAGGTGAAATCATTTTTATAAATTTGTGGACTAGTATTCACACTATGGCAAAATTCCTCTTGTGTTATTTTGGTGGTCCACAATCTCTTATATATTAAATATTTAAACCCAACTTTTGGTTTAGATGATTTACTAACTTGCTCTTTATTATGTCTAGCTAGAATAAATTCAAAGCCGCTATTCAAAGAGCACACTTTAAATAAATTTTATTTCGATATAACTAGTATAGTCGGTCTTCTGTATTAACCAGAAAATTATAGAAGCCAATCGAATTATACTAAACTTCAAAATAATAATAGTGAGATCGAACTCGTGATACTTTATTAACTTAGAAATAAAATCAAAGAATTTAAAAATTTAAAGATTTTGTGGAATCATCTTGGTGGCCATTTTGATTGAGGGTCCATTTATCTAGTTGTGCAGAGGTATTTTCTGAATGATAATTATTCCCAAAAAAGGGGTAAGTTGTGGCACTATCCAAATGACTAGAGTGATTCAAATGAGTAAGTTAGTAACAATGATGTCTTATCTAAATAAGTTGAGTGGTGGGAAAGGCCAATTTTTTTGGTGTTTGTGAAATATTTGTATATATGTTATTTTACGGAAATATTAGCGAATATAGTGATATCCATATTGATAATGGAAAGAAAAATAGAAAATTTTGTCTAAATAATTAAATCCTTATCGATAATTGGTGTTTGTTTAAATTCTAATGGCAATCTAATTACCTCCACTATCGATAATTTTTACCCCCAAGAAACTCAATCCTTAGTTGGTGGTGGCATCCAGAAAACTAGATTTATTTAAAATTATGAGGCGTAAACTTGTTTGCTAACCAAAATTGAAGTATATATGATTAATTAGTTATTAATTTATTTGGAAATTACTTAACAACATTGCTTAGGTTGCATTAAAGTCAAAATCTAATAAATTTAACCTCTTTCGTAGAGATTCTAAAAGGTACATACATATCCAAGAAAATTCTCTGAGCTCAATTACTTTGATATATATCAAAAACCGAGTACATTTCATTTGTGAGTTGATATCCACTTTAGGGCATGCATGTGTTGTGACATAATTTGAATCACACAAAAGATAGTTTTTTTGTCAGAAGTGTTAACGGGTCTTGTCCCATCAAGCGATATTTATATCTGAATCTTTAATTATAAAACAATCTGATACAAATTTTTGTATCTTTGATATTACAGTACTCTTTGTATATATGAGATATATAATTTTCTAGTGGAGAAGAGAGGAAAGGGCAAGTGGGGAGCATCAAATCCTTGAACCAATACTGTAAGGAAAGAGGTTACGATACCTTAGTGACGTTTGACCAAATAAATTGGATATTAAATGTGAAAGCGTTTATGCCCCCATTTATGGCATGTTGTACATCAATTCTATCACATAAATTTGGCCATGTTGAAAAAGGTCGTATTCTTTAGGTCATTTTTTAAGTTTTTATCGATTGTTTAAATAAGTGATAATAGTTCAGTCAACTTGGTTTGGTTTGTAGATGAATATATATAAATATAGGAATTGGTTCTTTGAATTCCTAGTCACACGCGTTGCAACATGACCTCTTTGGATCAATCTTGACTTGTCATAGAGGAATCCTTGATGATTATGGATGATAAAGAATTATTAGTAATGTGAGTGCCCATTTATTAGATAGCATACTTCATACTCTCACTTATTAGGTGTGTGTGTGTGTGTTTTCATATAAAAAGTTAGGAACTTAAAAAAATTAGATAACATACTTCATACTCTCTCACTTAATAGGTGTGTGAGTTATGCATTTATGAACAGATTATTTTACACGTCATATATTAAGGGTCGATATATATTATACATAGTATTTGTACAAACAAGTACAAAGAGTTTAATCGTGTGTGAAGAGCATTATCAGAATTAGGTGAAAGTTTCGCAAAAAATGAAACTAGGAGGAAGAAAAAGGAAAAACGGTGTCTAAAAGATATAATTATACGTTACAAGGATATGCTTGTTCTCCCGTTTTTACGCCAAAAAAATAAACGAAAAAAAAAGTGAGGAAAGGAAATGTGAAAGATAATAAGGCATTAATGGGAAGGATCACAAGATGGAATCTTGATTGTATTAAAGCAAAGATCTTTTTAAATCAAGTTGGCTCACTTTTTATCGTTGATAAAAAGGAATGGCGCAAAGTAGTCAAAAAATTTGCTTTTAAACCCTACATAATTAAACCGCCCCTCACTTGCAAATCTTGCTATTGGGCAAGAACCGTAGGAAAAGCGACCGTAGAGATAGTATTTAAATTAAGCTAAAAGGCGTTTTATAAGTTCGTTTAATGTTATATAATATTTAGTGATAAACTCGATTTAAATGTTGAGATTACCGATGTTAGTATTTTAATTTGATCTGAAGATAAATGAGAAACCATTATTGATCATCTTTATAAAAAAAAAATTCAAATTTGGCCTAATAAGTGATGCGTATTTTAGAGTATATATTCAATTAATAAAGAATTGAACACAAGTCATAAAATACCCTAAAATCACTTCTAACTGCAAGAGAACAGTGTCGAAAGTAGCAATTAGGGGTCGAACCCACAGGGA
>JAYDZE010000047.1:0-11077 GCA_034509125.1 Monilaria moniliformis
TTTGAATGTAGCAGGTCGGGTTCGTGTTCAGATTGAGGATTTTCTTAACAGGTCGGGTTCGGGTTTGACCTTATCGGGTTGGGTCGTTATCAGGTTGACCCGATAACGACCCAACTCGCACGATTTGGCAGCCCTACTACAACCTCAATCACTTAATATTTCTGGAAATACCCTAATAATGTACTATGGCTAATCCCTTCTTTATTTGATTACTATATTCTGGAAACACCCTAATAACATTATTAAGTGGATACAGTACTATAATGTAGAAACCAGAGTTTTTAACAGGACAGCAGATTATGATGACCTTCGAATTGGAACTTCATGATGTTGTCCTTCTTATCCATCGAAGACCAAATTGTAAGTCAGTGATAATTTTTCACGAGTTCACTCCATAGGTAGTTTTGTAGGATAGCATGTTGTTAGCGAAATGTCATAAAGATCTTGATTATGAAAGTTACCCCTCAAACTCTGAGATAGTATGATACTACTTCAGCTCTCTATGATCGTTGTTCGGGCACAATGTCCACAGTAAGAGAAAAAGTCATTTCACAGCCCCACCTTTCATGCTAATAATAGGGACACACATATCATGATAGCATTTGGAGATGAGGTTCTGGTCCCTCAGTTTCTTGTCTAGAATTCAGTGTATATTTTATCTTCTCTCTCATAGATTGAAATCCAAAAAGACACACTTGACCCTGTTATCTGAGGTTCATAGTTGGTTTTCAAATATTGCCATCCATAGTCATTTCTGTTTTTACATCAGAAAAATTATGCTAAAGAACATGCATAAACCAAAACTAGCCTTGAAGAACAGGATCGAGCTAAGCAGCTCCAAGATAATCCCCAACACTAGCCAGGCTTGTGACCTCTTGTCTATTGTTATATAGGTTACTCATGCAGGCATGTAAGGTAAAGATAGTCTCAAACTTATATAGCTTACTCATGCAGGCATGTAAGGTAAAGAGAATTCAAACTTATAGTCTGACAGTATTTATAGATCTACTACCCTCTTAGGAATTGTAGTAACTTAATGCAAACTAAGAGATGAAAAATACAGAACTGCATACCTTTTCATGAAGGCTTGATATAGAATCAAGTAGCAAATGCGTCTGCATAACTTCAGATTGTTAGTTTTTAACATATAAGGGTACATGTGCAAAAGCATGAAGAAATCAGTCAAGTCGTTTGTGCAATGAAGATAGCAACTATTTATGGATATAGAATCCAAATAAGTTCTGAAGCTTATTGTGTAAGTTCACAGACAAGAACATTTGAAAATCCCAATCTGGGAGATGCTAACATTATGCACATGAACTGATATCAAACAGGTTTACTAAAAACTCCCTACTTTATGAAATTCCAATCTCCTGTGAACAACAAAATCCCATAAGGTGGAATGCAGTGAATATAGTGAGCAAGAATTTCAACTTGCATAGGCATACAGCCATAGAGACAGAAGGCAAATATATACAATTCAGAAGATGAGGTGGTGTTTTGAAAACTCAGCAAGAGATATTTTCTACATGCTATTTTGTTGGATTTATTATAGCTCATGCAAACAGGAATGCAAGCTATCCAATCCTTTTGCCTTGTCTACGACCCTTTAGCCTCAAAATCGACATCTTAAATCTTACATCACAACTCTTCCTCCCCCATTTGTAAGATAGCTTGATACAAGATTCTGTTCTCTGAAGCAGATGATCTTATAATATACTCTGCCTATAACAGGAAAAGTTTCTGATGAAAAATATACTTTTCACCAACCTTCATGCCAAAAGCTTTTGCAATATTGGATGGGAGAATTTTCTCAGTTTCCCCATTTTCTCTTCCTAAGGAAATTCTCCTGGTGCCCGCTACATGTTGTTTTAACAATTTTACATGTATAACTGTATCATTTAACCTGTGATGCTACCACAATGTGATAGAGCTCTACAGAAGCCAGTGCATAAAATCATAAATTATAAGGTAAAAGAAGTGGCATTCAATTTCCTGTGGAACCTAGCATGTCTTAACAGTGCCTCATAGTAAAGAAAGCATCTGTCACTTCCTCGACAACATTTATGTAGTATTCTATGTAAGATCTTTGTAAGTTTCAGTTTAAAAATTTTGGTGCTGGAATCAGACAAAAAATGTCGTGGACGAGTATGAGAAAAATAGAAAGCTATAAAACTAAAAGATACTATAAAAAAAGTTTAAATAGAAAGACAAAGTCATTATTGAATGAATCAAGGGAACATGAAACCTTTGTCAATCTGGTTTGGATAAGTGCATCCTGAAATTGTTTCTCCAGATTTATGAGGTCCATCACACTGAGCTGGTTGCCACATTGATCCCCTCCAAGTTCCCTATTAGAGGTGGTTAGCCAATGAATTAATGACAGTCTTGGGAGCTAATGAGGAAGTCAATAAAGTCTTGTAGAGGATATAATTATTACTTTTCGACAATTTGGAGGAGCTCTCTGTTTGAGAGTGCATCTGCATAATTATTATTCTGTTCCTGCCCAGAAAACATACCAAGAGTTGCTGTGTGAAACATTGTACTTCATAAACCAGATTCTCGGCAACAAGACCAATAAGGGTACAATTTCAATCACTTGAAAGTGATAACTAACTCATCTAGTAGGTACACTGTTAATGAGTCAACAGTGTCAAAATTCAATTCTAACAAGAATCATAAATGGAAAATATAGATAAGTCACTACAATCAGGATCCAGTATCATTATCTAATATCGTAACTTATCAGACTCAATTACTGGAAATATCAGACGTTTTGCCTGCCTAGTCGTAACTGATTTACTTAGGACAAATAATTAAGGACACTGCAGTAGTACTAGAAGATCAGCTAGCTTTCACATGATTTGCTCTGAGATGACGGTATAAGCTAATAATAAGTATAGAAGTTCTGTTAATGAATGATAAATCTTATCCTAAACGTAGGAAACAAATCCTTTCTTCAGGAGATTGTCCTCAACAAACCTGCGACAGAATGAGCAGATAAAATAGTAAAATAATTGCTGTAAACCAGATCCACACAATAGGAAAAAAAAAATTCTTCCACAACTTCCATTATGAATGATATGCCAGTTTTAATATCATCCAACTAGCAATCTGATCTTAGACTTGTGGTAATTCATTTTTAGGAGATTGTCCTCACCAACCTATGAGAACAAATGAATGAGCAGATGTAATTGTCTATACCCAGTGAGATATAACCCACTGCGTAAATGCATAGAATAGGACAAATTGACTTGACCATCTGTAACAGAATGTACCTGAGTTGCACAAACTCCTTTTGAGACATCTTCTGTTTCAACCTGACTTTGATGTCGTTGTAGGATTTCAGTCAAGCTGGACAAAAAGACAGAAAGTCAACTGAGATAAGCTCATGTGAAAATCTTAATCATGGCTTTCTGCTCACTCATGCTTATGTGAAAAAGACACGCAAATATTAACAAGTGCAATCTAGAATAAGGACTAAAACATATAATGACTGATAATAAGAAAGACAGAACCGCATAAAAATCTATAAGGAATTCACAGGGGTTGCTGAGCGCCATATTATAGGATGGCAACAGGTAGAGTAGCTGATACATAACTACCTGAACTGGAACACTTTTCTAGATAAAACCTGAACAAAGCTTCTCATTCATGAGATAGGAGCTGGTTCAGGCCACTCTACTATAGGGTAAGTTTAGCTGATTTTAAATACTGTGGTAGGACACTGGAAATATGACTGTAATTGTATTTACAAAAACTATTAAGGATAACACAACCAACTCAGAGCACTCAGCCTTACCCATATTGAGAACCTACTTATACCAAATCTTAAAAAAACTATACAATTGTGAGGACATGAAGTTTGGAATTGCACGAGATGTAAAAGAGGAGATGAACAGTTTTAGGATACCTTTTCATAGAATCAAAAAAAAAAAAAAAAAACAATGGAGTATAAACTGCTTGCAAAAGCAAGTTTGCCCATTGGACCATTGATCAACTCACCCATGGCCTGGAACTCATCCAAACATAACATGAAAGATACCACATAATAGCAATCAATGCATCACAGAAATCCTAAGTTTGAACATTGTGCAGTCATCTAAGATGGTTTATATTATATACTAATTCAAGCTGCAATGTGATTAACTGTTGAAAACCTAAGCAACTATCTGAGTCCTATATCACAGATATTGGCAGCTGCAGTAGTTTCTTTCTTTGTTGCCATGCATTGTGAATCTGATTTTGATGGTATGACAGGTGAAATTCCCTTTCTTGACCCTCACAAGATTAAACAAGGGTTGCATCATGCCATTCATGAGTGGGTAGGGGGTGAGCGAAAAATTGCAAATTGAATTGAATGAACTTTTATGCAAATCAGTTCAGTTTGGCTAGCTTAAAACAGCAAATCCTCAGTTTTCAATATTTTGTTTGAAGTTCTCTTGAATCGATAGAATAGGCCGCATGTGATATGGTAACCGCATGTCTCCCCACTCCCCGAATTTGAAACCTCCACCTCCTAGCCATGTGATACACTCTATTTCCCAACTCTAAAACTGCCCTTCTCTCTAGGACATGTCCTCGCAAAGTGGTCTTCATCATAGATCTTCGCATAACCATCAAGTCTATCCTCACTCCCATCGTATATACATTGCTTTCCTTGTTGTCAAAATTTCATAGACTCATCGGTCAAGTCAAGACAGAAACTCAATCTTCCATAGGGAAGGTGAAGTTTTTGAAATTGAGGGCTTTGAAGTTGTTTTTGAGTGGAGATTTCTTCCTACATATCTTACTTGTCCCATAGTTGATCTATAACGTCAACTTGTATCAGTTGGGATTTGAGTGCTAAATATTCTTGATTTCTTCTATTTCTTATCTAGTTGAATTTTGTGGGTGGTGTAGCTAGTGACATAAAGTCTCACTAATGACATGAATTCTCGCTGCGGTTGGTTAACTACCTATCATTTTGTTCCAATGAGTCAAATGGCACAAAATAAAGCTCAATGATAGGTGGTGATATACAATTCCATGTTTTTTCGCCAATTTTTCATCTAATAATTGGTCCTTATGATAGTTGGGCATGACGAATGCTTAAGAGATTGATTCATTCAGCCGACATAGACTTAGTTTTAGAATCATCTAACTCGATCTATGCATTCTCCAACTAAAGAGCACTTGGAAGTTATCAATGGGACAACAAAACAACTGAATAGATCATGTGTAAAAGATTGATTGTGTGGGAGGGATTCTTGTTCGCTAAGAATGATGAAAATGACATATGAATCTACTAACGAAGATCAATGAATGTATAAAAAGTCCATTTATAAGTATTAGCTAGAGTATGGCAAATTAAAAGGCTGAGTTTTGTAGCTAGAAGTAGCATTCCAGGCCGAGTTCTCTACATTGACAAATGGAATTTGTGAACTGACATGGCTAATGATAAGTTGGTCCAACTTAGACTACAATTTGAAGCACGTAGAACGCCCTATTGTGACCACAAGTTTTGGCATCATTAAACTAAACATGTCAAGTAAGCATGTCACTTCATCAAAGGTAAAACATGAGGGTGGAGTATATGGATGTTGTTAGTACTAAAATCAATAAGACAGCCTAATGAAATGTTTTCTAATCCGTGCTCTGATATGTTATTTAACAAGTTGGTCTTTATGACTTATACAACCCAACTCCTTTACACACGGTTCGTGTGGGACCTAGGGTTGTCGCCTTCTTCCGACGCGTGTCGTGTCTCCTTGGGAAGTTCAGACACGGTCCGTGTGCTGACTCTAGGACATCGAGGTCCAGCAATATCATTCAAGTGGGACGTCCCTCAACCTTGGACTCTTCTGGCATCGCGAGTCTTCAGATCAAGTGGGTTAAGGCCTTCTTCATCATTCTCGTCATTGCTTTTGTCCTCGGCCTCCCAGTATCCACCAACGGGTCTGTCTCTTGATGCCACGCTTAATGTAGATCACTCATGACCACACCATCCCCTTTTCTTTGGAAGGATTTGTCCTCAAATCCAAGCTATGGGTACCTTCAAAATCAAATGGACTCAAGTCACTAACGTTGAAAGTACAACTCACGTTATACTCACTAGAGAGATCAATGATGTAGGAATTGTTGTTCAATCTTTCCAAAACATGGAACGACTCATTCTCTCGTGGATCGAGCTTGGACTTCACTTTGCCATGGAAGTGAATCTTGTGAAAGTGCACCCACGCCTAATCAACGGGTTGGAAGATCATTTTCTTGTGATTATTGTTGGCCACTTGTGCAAAGTGCTCATTCTTCTTTTGAATGTTCGCTTGGACTTTTTGGTGAATTTCTTGTACAAATTTAGCCATCTTGGCATTATCTACATCACAAACAAGAGTTGAAGACAATTCCAAGTAGACAACTCCATAGGTATTAGTGGGTTAAAACCATACACAACCTCGAAAGGTTAAAAATTAGTAGTGGAATAAAGAGCCCGATTGTAAGCAAATTTGGCAATAGGCACACAAGACTCCCAAGACTTCTTATTCTTATTAATCAAGGCCCTAAGTAAAGCACCTAGAGTCTTATCCACAACCTCGGTTTGCCATCCATTTGGGGGTGGGCAGTAGTAGAAAATAAGAGCTTGGTGCCCAATTTCCACCACAAGGTTTTCCAAATGTAACTAAGAAACTTGACATCTCTACCACTCACTATTGTGCGTGGCACTCCATGTAACCTCACAACCTCCCTAAAGAACAAATCGACTATATACTTGGCATCACTTGTCTTCTTACATGAAATAAAATGGGCCATCGTGGAGAACATATCCAATACGACAAAAATGCTATCATTACCTCCTTGGGAGGTAGGCAACCCAAGTAAAAAAACCATAAAAATGTCAACCTGAAGGTGAGTGCCAAAGTTATGTGACTTGGACATAGCTTTGCTTAAACTCTCTGCATGATGCACACACTCTTTCAATATTCTTTTTAATTTTTGGCCAATAGAAATGTTCACACAAAATATCAAAAGTTTTAGCAACACCAAAATGCCCCATCAATCCCCCCTCCCCCATCATGAGATTCCATGACAAGAATTTCATGTATACAAAGGGATGCACACACAATTATCCTTGAAATGATACCCATCAAGATTGAAAAACTTAAGCAATGACCCATTTTCACAAGCAACAAAAATTGAAGCGAAATCATGATCATTTTCATAGAGGTCCTTAATGAATTGAAAGGAGACAAACTTCGAAGCACACATTGTAAGCACATATTTTCTCAATAAAAAAGTGGACAAATGAGTTTCATTTTGGCACAAGATTTAAAGATTAGGTTTAAAGCATCGACCACCACATTTTTCTTACCCTTCTTAACTAATGACAAAGGGAAAAGACTCAAGAAAGATACTCCATTTAGCATGCCACTTATCAAGCATATATTGGCCACTACGAAATTTGATA
This sequence comes from Monilaria moniliformis, assembly GCA_034509125.1. Lineage (NCBI taxonomy): Eukaryota > Viridiplantae > Streptophyta > Magnoliopsida > Caryophyllales > Aizoaceae > Monilaria > Monilaria moniliformis. The sequence goes on from JAYDZE010000047.1 coordinate 7,445, forward strand.
GACTCATAAACGGTGTGTATGAAAAACTCCTTATGCATCAAATAATGTTGCCAATTTTCAAGGGACCTAATGATAGCATACGGCTCCTTATCATAAGTGGGATAATTCAATTGAGCTTGCTGCAATTTTCAGAGAAGTAAGCTATAGGTCAACCATCTTGAATCAAGATATCCCCAATCCCAACTTCACTCCCATCACATTCTAGTTAAAAAAATTTCTCAACATTAGGTAAAGCAAGTAATGGAATGAGTGAGATCATTTTCAAAGTGTTGAAAACAAGTTCTTGTTCATTTTCCCATTTAAAAGGATTATTCGTTTTCACAAGATGGTTCAACATGGATGCTTCGGTGGAAAAATCCTTTATAAATCGCCTATAGAAACTCGGGTACCCGCGCCCGATAATTTGCCTTCCACCATACCCGCACCTGACCCGATTTGTATATCTGGTGTCCCGAATACCCGATACGGGTACCCGCACCCAATATTTTGATTTTTTTTTCCTTCATTTTTCTGTTGATTTTGATTTTTGAGGGTGGAATATATGCTCCAATAATTTACTCAATCATTTTTACGCACATTAGATGCTTGGAATAAGCACACATTGAATTTAAAAAAAAAAATCTCACATTGATTAATATTCTCTTAGCCAAAAATTTAATAAATGTTTTTAGCCAAAATGACCTATAGACTCCGCACGATTAACAACATCACTTAAAACCTAGTAAGCACTTTTATCCATTACTACATTAATGGGTAAACAGACGAATATTTTAAGTATGTCTAAAAATAATATTTCAAAATGGCTAAAACAACAACCAGCAAATAAGAGTTAGCTATAATTCTATCGAAAGTACAAGTCTAAAAGAAACAGATATATACACAAGACATTAGCCAAAGCTGGAGATTCAAATTATAGAATGAAATCTAATTTGGGGATAATTGAATCCGGTATTGTTGCACGTATTTGGGTATCCCGATACCCGATACCCAAAAGTCGCATAATTTATTACCCGATCCTGAACCCGTGAGCAAAAATTGTGGATATTGAGAATCGGGTGGGGTCGGGTATATCCTATACCCGCTATCCATTTTTGCACCCATACATATTAAGGTTGAATGGTGTTGTTGGATCTTGATAGATTAACATATGTTATGAATTTTTTGTCAACTTTGTGTATTGTGGTACGGATTCAGTCGACTCGTACTTCATACCACAACACTCTAAACCCTAAAAAAATTCCAACAACACCAAAAAAGTGTAATGATATTCAACGAATTTTTTTCAAAAAGCTGGAATGATCTTCAACAATAAATTTCTAAAAAACTGGAATGATCTTCAACAACACAAAAAATTTCCAACAACAACAATCACACCAAAAATAAAATAAAATTAAACAACCATGCGCATGGGTTCTCCAACAAAAAATAAAAGGAACATTCAAATTCTAAAAAGCCCATCGACTTCGCCGTTTTTTAAAATACAAAAAAATGCCGTAAACAAATTAGTATTTGGATTTGCAAACGACGCCACTATCGAGCGGTTGCATTCTGCAGTGGGTTCAATAGTATATGTATTTGTAGGCGATGGCGTCGACGTACTGCATAGTGCAGTTTCAAAAAAAATTGAGTTTGTAGGCGTGGTTGGGTCGGCACTCTCGATTGAGAAACCACAAGAGTTCCTTCGGTAGCCATTGTCATTGTTTAGTGGGGCGACAATTTGGTTATCGAATGAGAGAGATAATCGGAGAGAAAAAGAAAGACATGACCGGCAATAAGATTTATGGCAGTGTAAAAAACATTACGCATATTCATCGGGACTATTTTTATCCAAAAAATCAAAAAACGATTTTATTTTAGTTTTTCTCTACTCATAGCTGACTATTAATTTTGAGCTAATTCGAAAATCGTCAGTCAACTATATAGGATTTGAGGTTGACTCATATTAATTATTTCTAAAAGAATCTCATGCTTTCATAAGTATTATAGAACTCGTATTTTTTAATCAACACTGAATATGGAGTACTCCTATTAGTTATTCTGACTAATTTTAATGCTATTATTAATATTTAATTTCCAATGCTATCCCCAAGCGAAGGTAAATAGAATAACAAACACTAAAATAATTTGAATAAATATAGTTCTTTTTCTTTTTTTCTTTCGAGAGATTGCATTAAAATAGGTTCAGTGTTCGTACCTGGAGCCTTAATTTCATCTAGTGCAGACTGGGTGGGTTTAGGTCGTACGCCTATGTTAGATGTACAACAAGGCAAGGAAGATAGTAGATTCATTTGACACTAACATTTTTTTTAAATCTGATATTTTCATTCATTTTTAAATCACAGTGTACTAGGAATATTAGGATAAATAATTTCAGATAAATTATTGTATATTATTCAGTTACTATCAAATGGCTGTTTAAAAAAAACAAAAAAATTCTAATACTAATAAAATCAAAAGTAAAGGGGAATAACATAATAAGAAAAGAGTAGAAACATAAGTTTTTAAATGTGGATCAAGTCCTAACTGACTTTATTGGGTTGAAACTAGTCCAACATGAGTCAGGTATAATTGGGTAATTATACTCAAATATCCGTAGGTAAGCGTATCAAACGTAATATGATAGCTCGGTCGGATGAATTCATGATTTAGGGACCAATAGGTGGGATGTATTCATCTTTACTAAATTTTAATTTGATAAGTTTGGATGAGTTTTAGATATGTATTAACCACTTATTGAGCTTGTGTTTTACCTAAAATTTTAACTATAATTTCATCTAGTGTATTTAAGGGCACAATAATACGACGTAAAGTTTTGGAAAACAATTCGGATGGCAATATGAACTTTTCGCTCTACAATAACTGCTTTACGTTTAAATCATATAAAGTTATGTCAAGGAGACCTAGCATAAGTGTCAAAGTTGAGGCACCCAAAAACTCTCCTTAACAAGAGGTCTTCGGTTCAAATCTCGTCTCCGTACGGTGTGTTTTCTCACCTTATGCTGGTGTAGTTGTCCCGCCTGCATGCAGCATAGTGGTCTCACCCTCGTGCAGTGTAGTGCTTTAATTGTTCCTGATCTAGACCACCTACACCCTCGTGCGGTGTAGTGCTTTAGTTCTTTTCCTGATCTAGACCACTTGTAGGATTCAAAATTTAACTAAAAAAAAAAATCACAATCCGAATTACCCTAAACTGAATAGCCTACAACCCGATCAGATTGGCTCGAAAATAGCTTGAGCTTCATAGTGTTGACTTGAAAATGAGTCAGTTCTTATTATTAATTTTTCAAAGTTTTAAAAATTAGTATAATAAACTTTTTTTCAAATGTATGTGAAAATGTATTTTGATTTAATATTCGAGATTTATACTTATCATTTCACCTTTTTATATTTTACCCTAACACTTAACATAAAAAATTTAGATATAAAAATTAAAAGATAATAATTATTAATAAAAATGTATATGCTTACCACTAAAAGAGTTACATATTAGTAATGAGTTCAAATTATATTCATTTATGAATGTTTTCGTTTGTTACGAATATAAAATTATCAAAAGAAATATACTCCCTCCGTCCACCAATTACAGTCCCATTGGTGGACGGCACGGGTTTTAATGCAAAATTGGTAAAGTAA
>JAYDZE010000058.1:0-11077 GCA_034509125.1 Monilaria moniliformis
TCATGGTGGCAACAGGAGTTGGAGCTAACAATGGAGTCCTTATAAAAGGAGGAGATGCACTGGAGAAGGCACATAAGATCAAGCACGTCATATTTGATAAAACTGGAACATTGACCCAGGGGAAAGCCACAGTTACCTCTGCAAAAGTTTTTTCAGACATGGATCGTGGCGAATTCCTTACATTAGTAGCTTCTGCTGAGGTATTAATTTTAATACTATATGAGTTTAATGTTGTTCCATTCTTCTCTGCATCTTGTTCTTCTGGTTCTGGCTGCCTTTGTAACTACTTCATTTTCTCTCATTGAATGGCATCTCATTATATTAATAGGGAGGTGCATTTCACTGAGTGCCATTGATGACTGACATTCTACATGTATAAAATTTGATGAAGCCTCTTTCTTTTGGCAGTCTAGTAGTGAACACCCATTGGCCAAAGCAATACTGGAATACGCCCGGCATTTCCATTTCTTCGATGAACCTTCAGCTATTGGGGATGTTAAAAGCAATGGGCTCGAATCTAAGTCCTTTGAATGGCTTCATGACGTATCCGGTTTCTCTTCTTTGCCTGGACAAGGTGTGCAATGCTTTATAGGCGGGAAGAAGATACTGGTGAGTGTTTTACGCCTACTTATCTTCAAAGAGAGATAGCCTTGAAATTTCATTTGCTCCATTTATGCTCATGCCAAGGTTGTGGCTATTTAACAGGTTGGTAACCGGAAGCTCATGATGGATAATTCAGTCGCCATTGCAGGCCACGTGGAAAGTTTTGTTGTACAGTTGGAAGAAAGCGCCAACACTGGAGTACTCGTTGCCTATGATAACGAGTTGATTGGTGTTCTTGGGGTAGCCGATCCACTAAAGAGAGAAGCTGCGGTTGTAATAAGGGGCCTTATGAAAATGGGTGTCAATCCTGTTATGGTCACCGGTGACAATTGGAGAACAGCCAAGGCTGTCGCGAAGGAGGTTAATATCTCATCGCCTTTTTCTTCCTTCTCTACTTCGACCAACGATTTATTTATTTATTTATTTATATTGGCACGATTGATGACTGTTTTACAACAAGAGAATCTTCATCATGATGCAGGTTGGCATTACAGATGTGAGGGCAGAAGTGATGCCTTCAGGAAAAGCTGATGTCATCCGCTCGTTCCAGAAAGGCGGGAATGTAGTGGCGATGGTGGGGGATGGTATTAACGACTCCCCTGCCCTGGCTGCAGCAGATGTCGGCATGGCCATTGGGGCCGGGACTGACATTGCCATAGAAGCTGCTGACTATGTGCTAATGAGAAGCAACTTAGAGGATGTCATCACTGCTATTGATCTTTCTAGAAAGACCTTGACCCGAATCCGATGGAACTACTTGTTTGCCAGTGCTTATAATGTAGTAGCTATACCAGTGGCCGCAGGAGTTCTGTTTCCTTGGCTAAGGATACGGTTGCCGCCGTGGATTGCCGGCGCGTGCATGGCCATGTCATCAGTAACTGTTGTGTGCTCTTCTCTTCTTCTCAGAAGATACAGAAAACCAAGACTTACAACTGTGCTTGAAATAACTGTTGAGTAGGTATTGGATGCATGCAACCACTGTTTGTGGCGGCATAAAGTATCTCGACTTATATGGTATTGGTGGTATACAATTTTACGATTTTTCTTACATTTCACCAACTAGGCCATCCTGTGACAGAAATTTTATTTTATGTCTATCAAGTGTAAATGTAAATTGCTGTATAGATTCATTTATAAGATTTTTGTGTAACTATTATTGGAAGATCTAAATAGTGGAATCTGTGAGTTGCTTTACGATATGAAACATTTTTTTTTATTATTATTTCTCTTTTATACAACCTAAAAATATTAGGGTACCAAACCCACCAAATAGACCACGCATTTTGTAGGTTGGACATTTTTCTTTGCGTCTAAATTTATTTTTGTTATGAAGAATTTATTCTCATAGTCGTCAAATTAGACTGAGTTCCGAGGACATATGTTATGACATGTAATTAAATAAATAAAAGTGATTGATGTTGGAACATATGATTATGGTCCAATATAATTCGTTTAATAATCGTATATTAAACAATATCTATGGAACGATCCGATTAAGTGATCAAATAATTTTATATATATATATGAGGGTCGTACGATCATTTATAAAAGTATTGTGTAAATACTATTTAGAATAACTTTTATTTTGTTGTGGGTGAAATTGAAGTTTTAAGAAACCTTAGAGACTTATCTCTAAATATGGGATTATGGTCGCCAAGTAAAACATATAAATAGTCGATAAATCCCAGTCATATCGTCATAACAAACAATACTAAAAATTCTATAATTCTCTAAGCGTTTACACTTGGAAAACGATCAACCCTACAACAAACACGACGCATATAAATCGGGTATGCTTCTGCTTTGGTATCGTTCGTATTCAATATGTTTAATGTGCTCTAATAATTGAAACTTAAAATTCTACAAAAATAACGTGTCATTTAATAATGGAATTTTTTCTTGGAGCCTGGGGCCACACTATGTTGCAAAACACATCGTTGAGAGGGAATTCTTTTATCGTGTTTGTGTTTTTTATTGTTTCTTTATTTTATTTTAATGTTGTGTTTGATAGGTCAATTTCAGTGATGTGAAGTGATCTTCCTTTGACTGTTTTTTGTCTCATTAAATTTTGAAGACCGGAATCATAATCCCATATTATTTTGTCCATGTTATTCATGTCTGAAATTCCTAATCTCGTGATCCTACATTTGAATTCCATGTTAAGCAAAAGATAATATGTGATAATGATCGTTGACATTAGTGATTTAATTATAAAAAATGTAGGAAATTACATGGGGATTCATATATCATGGTTTATAATAATAATATTGTGATTGTAAATGTCATTTTTTGGGCAATGTGATTGCAATTTTTGTCCAGCTAATTAAGGCTAATACAATACAACTTCTTCTTTTTTTTTATTATTACAAGGAGTCTAGATCATAACAATTAAAACACTACATTGTACAAGGGCGGGACAAACAACTTCTCACACAGACGGGACAACTACACTGTATGTAGGCAGGATAATTAGAGGCTAATACGACACAATTTTTTTTAATTACAATTAGTCTAGATCATAACAATTAAAGCACTATACTGTACAAAGGCGGGACAAACAACTCCTCACACAGACGGGACAACTGCACCGCATGTAGGCCTGTCTTCTCACACAGACGAGACAACTGCACCGCATATAAGCAGGATAAACAACTTGCATGCAGGTGGGATTAGACCCCAAGACCTCTAACTAAGAAAAGACTTTGAGTACCTCAATTTTGCTACTTAAGCGAGGCCAGTAGGTCTCATTGGCAATACGACACGTACATGATTTGAAATCCTTACATAAAAGGAAACTTGTACGCTTTAATAATTATATACCTAAAAAAGGAAAAAAAACATGGACCTTTGTAGCTAGTCGGTAAGAAGCAATATTTGAGGGCTTGATTTTATTGGTTGATACTCACTAAAGTAAAAATGTTTTCATTTTCATTAGAATAGTCAAATCTTGAAAAGCAAACAAATGGGTTGGTATATACTTCACTTATTTATCTTAAATTCAAGCCGCCCTTTTCATTCGTAACTCAATTATTATTTTTTTGTAGCAATCAATTAATGCTAATATTCCACATATTTGACCACTCAAATATATATGTAATAAGCTTTGATACCTGCGAGGCTGCGACAAAATAATAACACTTGTTTGTATTTAAGTTAGGAGTTCATTTAAACTTTAATTATATTCAACTTCCAATTTATTGTATTATGTAAAATAGTAGAAGTGTTAAAACAATATATTTCTAGTTATTTATGTCCTCTAATGTCAATTTCAACAATTTTAGCTACAACTGTTAGAAATTTTTGTCATCATCTAATGTTACATAGCGGAAAATACAAACAGAAATATGATCTAGATTGATAACTGATATTGTGAGTTGAGCAGTTAATCACACAATAGATAGAAGACTTACTTATTGTGTAGTTTGCCACGTTTGATTGAATATGGCATCCTATAGGTGAATCCACTACTTTCGATATCCACGTGTATGCAAATCCGATGCAGGAACAATTCCTCAGTACATAGTTCACTCAGAAAAAGCTGAGAAATCTTTGATTGAACATACGTATTATTTGTGTTAAAAAAGAAATAAGTAAGTTAGTTTTCATGTTCTAAACGTTCCAAAATTGATGAATTTAACTTCTGTAAAAACATCTATATCATATTTCTTTACAATAGAAAAGTATATATTAACTGTTCTATGGACTATTGGTCTATGAGCTTATAATTCTTTATCTGCATTAATTAGTTAATGGTCCAACCTTAATTAACTAAAGCCTAATATTCTACTCTAGTCTATTAATCTATCAACAACTTCAACAGATCTCTCTTTTTCTATAATTACTCACCATTTTTTTTTGGATAAGAATATATATAATATAATGTAATAAGTCTATAGTGAAAGTAAAATCTACATGATGGAATAAGTTATGACTTATTATTTTAATTTTCACTTTCCATTTTCGATTTCTAGAGTGATGAGGTTATGAATTGGTATTAAGTTGAGTTTATGGTATCGTACGTATTGGGTTGTTATATTTAAAAGAAAATATTATTTGGATAAAATGTTTTAAAATTTAAAATATATAATGGAAAGATGAGTGTGTGGTTACGTGGAGTCTCAACAATTTCAAATTTCCAGTTAAAGTCAAGTACTGTTTTCAACAAAAATGATCGAGTTGAAGCAAATATAATTTTAATAATTAACATATCAAAAAATTAATTGTATCTCTTTATAGGAAGACTATCCAAACATTTGATTTTCCAGTCAAAATCCACTCGGATACTTCAGTAGACAAGTCATTTTCCACAGGACATGAATATTAATTCACTGATGAGAGTGGAGTTTCCTAACATTGTCACTATACCAAATGACCCAAATGGAAGGAAGGAAGTTATGAATAGTATTAGGTGAGATTATCTTTATGAATTTTGACACATACAAACACATCAATATTCAGATTTAAAAATCAATCAAACACTACTTAAAATATATATAAATACATCATCGGATATAATTTATGGATCTGAATATTGATACGTCTTTACAAATTTTATACGGTTAAAACTCGCAATTGACAAAAATGGGGTAGATTCTATATGCTATAATCAAAGTGGTGTTTTTGGATATACTTTATCAAGAATGGCTATACTAATTTATTCATTTACCTTCCATTTTTCATTATTATGCAGTTACGGACGTAGGGGAGGGTGGTAGGGGGGCACCAGCACCCCCAACCAAATTTTACTTAATTTCTTTTTACGTTATATCATGTAGTTTTTTTTAATTATTATTTTATTACCTTTTGTAGTCTAAATTTTCAATTTTAATTTTTTCATATTTTTTTCTGCATCCACCTCTATTTCTCAATCTAAGTCATGGAATGAATCATACCTATAAACTAGTGTGATCGCATTGGCTTTATGTGATGACAAGAGCAAGATGGAAGAAAGGGCCGCAGTCAAAATATGGACAATTTAGTCAATTTCGCCAGCTTTGGCTCCATTACACAAGCTGTCTTTATTTTCTAATAAATCCAAATAATCATATATTATTTATTTTATTAGCTATATGATACGTATTGAGAAATCTACCACAACTGAATCTTAAAATCTCTATGAGAAGTAATTTTATTGATTTGTCACTTGTGAGTAACTAACTTCTAGCTTGTTACGTTTTATTTTATTTTATTTTTGTTCTTTGATATTGACTAGATTTACCTTCCATACAATACATGAAAAAAAATATATATATATACTAAATTTAAATTTTATTTTTTACTTATTTAAAATTAGAATTTCTTTTTTTTTTTCTTTCTAAAAAAGATAATCAATAATGAGTTCCTTATTTTCTCTATGTAGTAACTTAAACACCTAATCTATTAATTCAAGAGGAAGCATCATACTATATACTTTTGAATTTTATTTTATTGTGAAATTAAAATCAGAGTTTTTTAAGATGATATCAAATAATAGTAATATTGTCTTTTGTAAGTAAATTTAATATTGCGCAAAAATTTCAGTTGTATAAATATATAAGTTTAGAGTAAAATAGTGCATTTGAGGCATTTTTGTTGTGTATAATGAATCTATTTGAATGGAACAAGTCTCACTTTTATTATAGTTTTAAATTAATTGGATGTGTTGTGAGTAGAATAATGGTCTCACTTTTATTATAATAGTAATTATTATTATGGTGGGTCCAGTGATGACAACATTGGTAAATAAGTAGTAACATTAAGGGTTATAAATTTATAATTAAGTGAATTGTGTGAGGTATGATTATTAAAAGTAGAATGGGTCAATAATTTGTGGATGGACCAAATGGCAAAATGAGTCAATATTTTGTGAACGGAGGAAGTATTATTTATATATAGACTCATGGACATCTATATCTATACATATTAATTATAAAAATAATTGATATAGTAATAGGTAACTTAGTTATTAATAAATAATATCTTGCCAAATTTGGAATGAATTTTTTTGCTGAAAACTATATATTTGGTAAGACTTTAGATAATATATATATATATATATATACTGATATATTGATATATTAATTCACTTATTGTAGAATATGCATGTATGCAAAAATAATACTCATTCCACCTACAAATAAATTTTTCACATTGTGGGCGACACAAATTTTAATAAAATGATTGGTAGTGTGTGAGTAGTGTAACCGTCACACTTTAAATATGTAGTGGGATTTATGGCATAGTTTTTCAACTAATTTGATTTCTTTTCCCCGAGCTTCTAATTTCCTATTTTATATTTTTCATTTTTCGCTATTCCACAACTCAATAATTCGGTTGAATTTATGGTAATAGTTGTGATAAGTGGTGAAGTGTAGGAGCGCCATGTGTATTTCACACGAGATTTATCATTTATTTATTAGGGTCGTTGTTTATGTAACTTGAGCATTACGAAGTACTCAATTTGACTTTGTAGGTGATATAATTTGAGCGATTTGATTTGATTAATTACGTGACAATCTTACATTATAGATTTCCATGAATATAGTATATACTTGTTAATTACTTATTACTAGGCACCCAACCTTCAACTGGCTTCTAATTAGTCTTGTCATGGCTAATAGCCAATCCCACGTCGTTAGCCTTCCAATACACGACCACTCGGCTTCGATTCGACCAGGCTCATGAGCAGTAATTATCGCGAGCCCTGTACTATGTATGTCATGGAAATATCTTAAGCAGCCCAGTCCACGTCAACCGCTACTTCAAATTCTTGGCCTGGTCTGAATTGAAGAAATAGCGAACTCAAATAGTGGGTAAATAGCTTGCTTGACCAGAAACGACCGATGCCTTTAATTGTGCCGATGATGTGAACCACCACCGGCACGGGCTTTGATATGGACGCCCGTGAGGGCCACAGCTAGAATTGCTCGATCTCTCTACTAGCATGTTTGATTACATGAATTAACAATTACAATAGTTCTAAATTCAGATCTATGACCGACATTCATGGTAACATCATCGTTTATTAACAAAATAAAAAGTAAAAAAAAAACTTGGTTTGATGACATAATGCATGAATAATTAATAGAGTCCAATAGGAGAACCCGGGTGCGCCACGATTGTAACCAATCTTTGAACATACAAAAATGAATAGAAATATTAATAAATGAAAAGGAATGACGAATCTAATTACGTTTGCTTTACTTTCTTTGGGGGCATTATATGTTGATGATGATTCACCAAATCTGTTTCCTCGAAGCAGCGCAGGCGCCTTTCTTACCACAAAACGATATTATCTTGTCTCGATACCAGGAATTTGCTTCAAACCCTTTTTCCATCGACGAGCTCAACTTAAGAGATAATGGTGGAATTTTAATTCCTATTTTCCACTCCTCTATATAATAGTGCCAAGCATCAATTCAACCTGTATCCTAGAGAGAGAGAGAGAGAGAGAGAGAGAGATGGAGCAGTATTCCGACATGAGTCAACAATTGCAGGACTTCAATTTGTGGGAACAGGATTACTACGCCTCCGTGGAGATGGGGATGCTTTCTCAAGGATTTTCGGATTCTGCCGCGGCGCCGCAGCAAAATTTCGGCTGCGCCAAAAATGTTTCTATTAATCCAGGTGATCTACCGGATGCGGCGACGAACGTGTCGAGCCCGGAGGCGGCGAATCCGGCGGCCAGCCCGGGCAAAGCGAAGCGGCGGCGGTCCAAGGGCGCGGCGGAGGCGCAGCCGACGACGTTTTTGAACGCGAGCATATCGAATTTTCGGGCCCTGGTGCAGCAGCATACGGGCTGCCACAACGCCAATTCCAGCCCGAAAGGCCCGATCACGCTGTGCTTTGCATCCAATCACGAAGCCCGACACTACTACTACTCTTGATTTTGGCTGCATTCGGGCTTGGTTGAGCGATCATCATTATTTCTTTAAAATTTAATTTCTTCTTTTAACTTTTGTAATAATAGATTTTCTTGCAACTTAGATTTCACAAGTAGTTAGTATTAATGTAACATGGACGATTAATGAAAATTCAGCTTTGGATTATTATTATTTTTTTACTCAATTTGCAACTACTAGTTTCGTCTAACTCCTAAGCATTTGCTATCAAGATTAATTAATGAAGGGCAAATTGCCATAAAAATCATCAATTTTGGTCAAATTCTAGTCAATCCGCAAGTTTCAAAATCAGCCGATTATATCATAACTTTAACAATTTTCGCAATTGTCCCATGACAAAATATTCCTGTGGCCTACGTATATGAAATTGTTGTTATGTCGCATACGTGTTCTAAATTGATGATGTGGCAAACTAGGTGTCGCAGACTTGGATTATACGACGTCGTTTCAGAGGCCAGATGTTTTGCCCGTATAAGATTTTTCGTCGATCACATCAGCAATAATTTTCCCTAAATCAAGCATCATGGGACAATTGCGAAAATTGTTGAAGTTATGATACAATCGGCTGATTTTAAAACTTGTGGGACTGACCAGAATTTGACCAAACTTTGTGTTTTTTCTGGCAATTTGTCCTTTTCTTTAAATGAACTTTGACATGATATGAACTTAATTATAATAATGGGTAGTCGCCTTCATAGAAAACAAAGAGAGGTGATAAATTATATTCACCCGTACGATCCCATTTAGACCTCAGATCGTGATGTTATGCCATATCTATATATGAAAACTAGGCTGGAAAAGTAACTTCTTTTTCCTAGATAAAGGATTTTATTCGAATGCTAATAATATGTCAAATGTGTCACGTACATTGCAATTTCAAGTTTTTTAGCTTATAAATTTAAAACTTGACATTTTCGTTGACTTTTCGATCAATATATGAAATTTTATGTAAAACTATAGTGTGGCATTCTACCACAATTGTCACATGATTAGGAGTGAATATTCGATTTTTGATTTTTTTTTTTTGTTGCTCAAATCGAATCAGACCAAATCGAAATCCAAACCGAAAAAATTTAGTTCTAAATATTATATGTATATATATATATATATATATATATATATATATATTAAAATATGAAATATAAATTTAGTTGTAGATTTTTTTCGATTTGTAATATATCCAAATCGAATTGAACTGAAAAACCGAAATTAGCCAAAAATCTATACCGAACCAAACTGAAATCCAAAAAAAAAAAAAAAAAAACCAATTTTTTTTTTCCGATTTGGTTCAGTTTGGATATTCGTTTTATCAGATATTTCGCTTACTCAATCTAACAATAATAAAAAAGATATCTGCAGAATTAATGACATTGTTTTTGAATATATATTAGTAAATGAAAGTATTAGTTGGCAGAAAAATCACACATGTACACATAATATAATCGTTTTTTCACACACAACTTTAATTATCATAATATATATAAATAAAGAAATTCATATTTTCCAATAATGTACCCTAAACAAAACATATTTTCCCAATTAGCAAATAACTAGCCAACACCACACCCCCACCATATTCGATTTAAGAGAATAATAGAAAATTGAGAAGAGAATCTATGCGCACACCACCCCTTTTCCCATAAATTAATGGTACTAAATTAGTACATAATTAAAAATAAGTACAAAGTACTATTAAAAATAATATTTTTTTTTTATCAAAGCCTAGTCATTCGCAATCAACGACAACGAATGTCAAAATTGCAGTGAGAAATTGGAGCCACATGGGTTAAGCTGTTTGGAATTTGAGGAATATGAATCAATGGCTCCTGTAAATCGCCCCGTTTCTTTCCCCCATTAAATTATCGCCATTTGTATCTTCGTTAAAGCTCGTTTTAGCCCTTTCCCTAGGGCCTCCTTTTCACCCTTATAAATTCCCTAATCACCCCAATTTCCGCGTCGTGCCGCTTGCTCTTGCGCAAAGATTCAACTTTTGAGAGGTTGGCTTGTGGAATTCATCACTTGATTGTAAGTCATTTTGTTTTTCTTCCCGATTTGCTTTTTTGCTTTCTGTAAAATTTCGTAGCTGCGTTAGTTTTTTGGCGTGGTTGATCGTAATCAGACTTCTGATTACTGAATTTCACCGTTTCTTTTGCTTGATGATGGTAATATTTAGTTGAACTTAAAGTGCAGGGTTTTGATTTTACCTGAATTTTGGTTTTTGGAGTGGAATTTGCTTTAAAATTATTGGCATATTACTTTTTTTTTCTTCATGTTGATAGAAATTGTTTAGCTTCTAATTTAGTCAATTTTGTGAAGTTTTATTTATTTTCTTCCGCTAGGGTTTTATTCTTTATTTTGCTATAAAGGAGTGGACACAAAGGGTTATCCGTGAAAGACAGTCAGATCTATATTTTTCTGCAAGATTTGGAGTATTGGTTTTGTTAGAACAGTATATATCAGCTGAAAATGGATGATGGAGAGCTTGATTTCCCAAATGACACAATGTTGTCATGCTTGGATATAACTAATGCTCAGAGCAGTTGCTCGTTCGACATAGATGAGTTTCTTAGTCGGACGCAGTCTTGCAATGATGC
>JAYDZE010000069.1:0-11075 GCA_034509125.1 Monilaria moniliformis
GAATTCTGGATACGTTATGTCCTGTGCATGGAAGCTAGTGGTAGTATGGAGCTTGTAGAAAATGCTCTTGCTCGTGCTACTCAAGTATTTGTCAAGGTAGCATCGTTCAAGTTATTGCCATTATCTATATAGTAAAAAATTATTTGTCATGCCACTTTGATCTATTTGAATTGTCAAATATGATGGTTTCTTGAGCTTGCTAGAATGTTTCTATTTTATTTTATTACAGATCTCAATTGCATTTTTATTGCTTTAATAATTAAGTATATGAATATAGATAGCTATGAGAACTTTTACTTGTTATTGTTGTTCATGATAACATACTAAAAATCAGTTCTCTTCCTTAATCTTACATGCATTTGATGCTCGTTAGTTGTGTCATGTGCCACTTCAGTTTCCTGCTTATATTTGCTTAAGGGTTTCATCTCTATCTCTAAGTTATACCTCATGTGAAGTGCATAATGTCTAGAAGATGGAGTCAGTAATTGTTCTGCTAATTATCTTGCTGGAAAATTAGCTGGAGTTTGATATTTATAATAGGAGAAACAAAAGCACTACTTAGGTTATTAAAAACTGCTTATGCCTGTTTATGTTTGAGTTAGACAGAAAAGAAAGAAGATATCATAGTCTGCAAATCACTTTCAACGAATATTACTGCCTCCAATTGATGGCAATTATGTCAAGAAAAGAATGCCAGCTACTATCATTACAATTTACTTGTTTCATTGTTTGAGACTTGACATTTCAAGTCATACGATTGTTGTCCTGTAAGGCTTTTGCTGCTGTAAATGATTACATGAGTGATTTAGACTGGTCAGTTGGCTGAGGCTTGTTTTAATGTTGTTTAACTATGTAACATCTGCACAGAGGCAGCCAGAGATCCATCTTTTTGCTGCTCGGTTTAAAGAACAGCATGGTGACATTTTGGGAGCCCGAGCTGCTTATCAACATGTTCATACTGGGATTGCACCTGGTCTTCTAGAGGCGATAATAAAGCATGCAAACATGGAAAACCGACTTGTAAGATTTCTTGACTATGCTATCCTGTTTTACTGGTTGACAATGCTGCTATCGTTTTCTTACTTAATATTTTCTATTTCACAGGGAAAGTTGGAAGATGCTTGCTCTTTGTATGAGCAGGCAATTGCTATTGAGAAGGGAAAGGAACATTCACAAGCTTTGCCTTTGTTGTTCGCTCAGTACTCACGTTTCATATTCTCGGTACATTTTGTAATTTTATATTACTACTCATTCTTGTGCTCGTTGGATTGTGTTCTCTTTCTATTGCAATAGTGTATCCTGTGATTGTAGTTCACTATTCTCATACTTTATGCATATTGCTTGCATCTAGGAACTGAATGAGTTCTTTAGGCTATTTAAACCACTTCTATGTTCAAGTAGGTACATTTTTCTAGTACCGTATTTCTTGAATTACAGTTCACTTTCAGTATGTTCAGCATTTTTGTGACTATTTTGATTTGTGCTATCTTTTTTTATGTCTAGAATGCTTTTGTCTCATTTCATTATTATAACAGTTTAACATGCCCTTTAACTTGTGTTGTTTTATCTATTCCTCTAACTATTGTATTAGTAAAAGTTCTCATATTGAAAAGTTTGGAAGCACTCACTTTTTTATGACATGTGTTGTTCTGACTACCATTGGAGATTTTTTTAATTGTTTTTGTGGGCAACATCTCATACATCCTTAAATTTTTATTCAAGGTTTCTGGCAATGTTGAAAAGGCAAGAGAGATTCTTGTTCGAGGTGTGGAGAGTGCGCCCCTGTCAAAACCACTTCTGGAGGTCCTGTGCTTTCTGCTTTCCTTGATCTCTCCTTAGCGGCTTAGCTTTCAGTTATCTCTCGTTTTCTTATACATAAAGAGGAAAATGGCCATGCAGAGAAAAACTGATAGTGCACATCTATGTAAAAAAAGAAATGCCTTCCTACTTTTCTCATAACATTGCCGTTTGGTTTCATTTGTTAAATCTGAATTCTTGCAGGCAATGATACACTTAGAGTCAATTCAGACTCTTCCAAAGCAAATAGAATATCTAGATTCCTTGGTTGAGAAATTTATAGTTCCTAGTCCTGACAACCTTAGTGTTGCAAGTGTTGATGACCGGGAGGAGCTGTCAAGCATTTTCTTGGAGGTAATGAAAACTTGCTGCTTCCAAACATTTTTTTGAATCTGAGATTGAGCCAAAATTATTGTTTTTCATGCATTTTGCCTATGTTGGCTGTTTCAACTGTTAAGTTTCTTATAATGTGGGGCACACATTTGCTCTCAAAATTTTAAACTATTAACCAATGTACTTTCATTGGTGCATGTTCTACGATGTTTCTTTTTGTGCTGCCACTTAGACGTGCCATAATGCATGGGCAATAAAACTGACTGCAATCTTTTAAGTAATACCATGTGGACTTCTTCAACTTCGAATTACACTGGCACTTCATTTACAAGTAGCTTTATTCTGCATTATGTTGCAGACGAAAATATAATGCTTAATTTTCATGTCACCACACAAATATCTCAATTTATCTATGAGATGTTGATTCAGTTTGGGATTAATGAATGAGAGGTCTTGTTTGGGGATACCATATTTTGGCTTATGTTACAATTGAAATTCGCAGTTCCTGGATCTCTTTGGAGATGCTATGTCTGTTAAGAAGGCAGATTATCGACATTCAAAATTGTTCTTGAAACATAGAAGCACGGCAGAGTCAAAGAAACGTCATGCCGAGGACTATTTAGCTTCAGACAGAACAAAACTTGCAAAATCACTTGTTTCGACTTCTGCACCCTCTGTGATGGGTGCGTATCCTAGTTCACAAAATCAGTGGCCAGCAGGTTATGGAGTACAACCTCAAGCTTGGCCTCAAGCCTCACAAACTCAGGCGCAACAGTGGAATTATGCACAACAGGTATGTCACTCTTATTTTCCCTGCATTTCAATGATGTACGAGTGGTCTATTTCTTGTATTTAAGAAATACATATAGGTCTCTATAGAACATATTAATTGTCCTATTTTGTCCGCTACTTAAGGTTCTACATTCCTGTAGGCTGCTGCATAATGCAAATTGCTGTATGTCAGTATTTTACTTATTTATAATTGTTCTTTTGGCGCATAGGCTGTGTATGGCAGTTATGGAGCAAGTTATGCACATCCACAGGCATCAGTTTCAGTTTCTCAAAGTACGGCATATGGAACTTACCCTCAGACTTACCAAGCGCAGGTTGCATAAAAGTTTATTGTTTTGTTACTTTAGGTGTTCTTGCTGCTAATATTGTTGTGATCACTACTTGCCCTTTACATGTTCATGCACAGGGCTTCCTCCAGTGAATTTTCTTGTATCATTTTATTTTATCTTCAACTTGTGCATGAAGAATTATATATTTCACTTTGTGTGTTCCCCACACCTCCCACGTTAAAGGAGTAGTTTTGCCTTTTTGAAATTTGTTACCAGTGACCTCCCCAACTCAACACAATTTGGTGATCTTAGCTTCATTTAGAATCATTTTGAACTGTTGATTGGGGAATTGAAATTGGTTTTCTACAAATGCTTAGATGACAAAAAAGCTGCCTAGACGAGTGTAAGGAGGGTAAAGTTAGGTTATCTCCAAAATTACATTAATGCTATTGTTCTTTTGATTCATCTCATCAGTACTTGCATATTGCTATACTATATATGATTTTCATTACGTTTTGGATACGAATTGAAATATTGGTATATTTAATTGCAAATTGAACCAAAGATTACCCTTGTTTCCTGTTATGTGTGTTTAGTGGAGATTTATTCAACAGAGAGATTAGAAGCAACATGGTGATAATTTTCTATTCTGCTCTGAAGTCGATTAATTTTCTATTTTGCCTTGTTATTTAGCAGGCCTTTCCCCAGCCAGCGTATGCACAGCCTACTGTAGCCGCAACTCCAGCCCAGCAAACTCCTGCTGCTGCTGCTGCTGCCCCCTCTGCTGCATATTATACCGGTTATTACTAAGGAAGCAATTGATAGGTTCAATTTTGCTTGTGTAATTTGATTTGTAGGTCGGCTGTAAGATATAAGGACCGATACGATGAGTTTTTTGTGTGCTATGGATGGGGTTTTAAGATGGAAGCTCGTAGGCAAAATAGTAGATTTAGCTGACACTTAGACGAGCTCAGTGTAATATCTAACTCCTTTCTCTTCAGATACTTACGTGCAGAAGATTAATTCCATTTACTATTTAACCCCTTTTCTGGTTTTTGGTTCACGAAAACGAATTTGTACATTGTTGATTTGGATGCTCGACTGTTTTTCGTCGTGATTATGCAGATGAAAGATTGAGCCAAATATAAAATATGAGTATGATATATATGATGAAAATGTAGATTGCCAACATTGATATATCTTGCCTATAGATGTAGAGAAATGCAGAGACAACAAAATATTTGTATTGGCAGTTTAGTGAGTTGTTGGTCTCTAAATAAATAAATTTTGAATTTATTTTGATTTTGCATATTAATCTTGAAAATTGTGAAAAAATTGGAGTAATTTCTTTTGCGATTTTAATTTTGCCTGGATTGAATTTGGCATGGCTCTGATGTGGGATCATCTCAACTTATAACAACTTTGTTTCACTTATAAAATAACATGCCAGCCACTGCATCTAATCAGCTCATAACTTTTTATAATTCTACAACACATTATTGTAGAAACTCGTGATTTTTGAAAACAAGTCTCACTAGCGACAGTTTGCAGGTCGATGTTCTGAGTAATGTACAAACAATACGACTAATAAAGAGAAACTACAGAGAGTACCAAGATTATCTTCCAACGAACGACCTGTTGTAGCCGTTTATTAGACGATGATCTCCACGTTGTCGATGAGCCTGACATTTCCAAACCATGCAGCAACACAAAATACTGCAGGGCTCTTGATCTCTTCCAGCGCTTCCAAACTTTCCTGGTCTACAATCTGTCGAGCCAAAAAGATGAAGTAACATTTTTATATCTCATAATAATTATTTAGGCTAAAGAACATGTTCCCAAATTTGAAAATTCTTTCATAGAAACAGCATATCAACACTTGGAAAGTAGGATGGTCGCTTGGTATAAGTGCGATTGGAAACATGTCTCATTTCAATCAGTCCATAGACACTACATTTTGCTAAGGAGAAATTGATTATGGAGACTCAAATTACAATAAGTAGCTATTGTTTAGAAGTAAATGTGCCTAACCTCAGCATAATCGACTTTTCCACCAGCTTCGTGTATGGTCTTTATAACTGAATCCTTCAATTCTCTGCAAACTACTTGGCCCTTCTGTGCAGCAGTTTTAGCATCAAACAGTGACTCGCTAATTGATGTTGCCTGCAGAAAATAAAATTTGGCTTAAAGAAAGATAATGTCATTTGCCCCGTTTCACTGTTATATAAAGAGAGGGGGAGGAGAGGATAGGAGATAACTTGGCATAAAATTGAAGTGACAATCCTGAGAAAGTTAATTCCCTTTTAATTTACAATTAAGCATTTTGTTGTTCATGAGTAAGATGCATCTGAAGATTCAGTTCCACTGACCATGTTTGTGAAGCAGAAGGCCAGTAACTAATCAATTATTTGACAAAAGGACATGGCAATTTTGGGTAGTCCAGAATTACTTTGCAACTCCGAGTTACATTGAATACGCGTTCAGATGAGACGAAGCATAGTGAAAGAAAGTGTGAGCTTATCCTGTTGTTGTTTGACGAAATCACAACTAGACTAATAATGTCTAATTAACCAATATTTCAGAAAACAGATAGAATGCCTAACAATAAACTATACCTTCTTCCTCTGTTCTGGTGAAAGGCGCACATTACGTGAACTCTTTGCAAGGCCATCAGGGTCACGCAATAGCTCTGCACCAATAATTTTAATGCCAAAATCGAGATCTCGAACCTGAAACAAAGCATTTGGACAAGGTGAAGAATAATTCCAAGACAATTCTTTGAAGTATTAAGCAGATAATTTACCTCAACAAATTTAGACAAGAGACGGAAACAAAAACACAAACTTTACAAACATTGGAACCAAATGCATCTAAAAGTTAACATACAGAAAATTTAGCTGAATAGCTGAACAAGGAAAGAGATGAAACTTACAATCTCTTCAAGGGTGAAATGAAAAGGATTCACAACTTAAGAATTGTAAATCCAAATGCAGAGTAAACAGAACTGTTCTCACCATCCTTTCTATAATCCTCCATTGCTGATAATCCTTCTTCCCAAATACAGCAACATCAGGTTCAATTATATTGAACAACTTGGTTACAATAGTGGCAACCCCTTTAAAGAAAACAGGTCTACTACTCCCACACAATCCCTTCTCCAATCTTTCAACTTGGACCCATGTCTCGTGACCCATTCCACTATTTTCCACACAAGACACCACCTTTCCCTCTTCTAGATCATTGGTTGTCACCTTGTTCCATCCATTCACAACACCATCATGTTTCCCATAATTGTACAAATCTTTTGGGTGGAAAACAGCATCAACACCACCAGCTGTGTTCTTCAATTTGTTAATATCGCCAACAAAATCTGAAGGGTAAGTGGAGAGGTCCTCATTGGGGGAGAACTGCCCTGGATTTACATAGATTGAAACAACCGTGAGGTCTGAGTGTTGCTTGCATTCTTGGATGAGAGAAAGATGGCCTTCATGGAGATAACCCATAGTGGGGACAAAGCCAATGATCTTGCCTTGGGCCCTAGCGGACCTTGACCATTGTCTCATATCATCTTTGCCTGTTATTATCAACAGCTCTTTATTTTCCATAAGGTGAGCCTTTCTTAATCCTAAGAATCAGCAAAAGTTGCAATTTGGTCAGCAGCAGAGATGACGATGGATCTAAACGTGCTGGACTGACTAGCAGTCAGTCCTTTTCTTGTTATTTTAGCGCATGAAGAAAAAGCTGCTGGAAGTATTCTAAATCAATCACTAAAATACACATACAAATAACGTTATACAAAAACAGTTAGCACCTAATGTGGTATTTGATCTGACCAAAAAAAATTGCATTACTTTCCAGATAACCAAATGCAACTCCACATTGTACGAGATAAGCAACTTGTATACCTATAACTATACATCTTCCCTTTCCAATATGAGCAAAAGGAATATGAATACAGCTAATAGTTTCAGAAACTAATACCCACTTAGAAAGAATAGATTGTTTGTCTTGGCATTCAGTTTTACACCAACTTCTCTACTTGTAACACTATCCTAATCTATATTCTCAGGCTCACTTAAGTGTAGAGACAAGGACTCATGATAAGAAAATCTAACGAAGCCAAACATGTTACTGAAGAAGCAGGCCTTTCCCCCCCCTCACATTCCACAAACAAGACGGATAGACACCAAACTCCAAAAAAGTTTTGTGTGTCAAGGCGTTACAAATCCTAGCGTTCCTTCTTCAGATTTCTAACTGCATTTCTTGCCTGTTCCACTGATTCACCCTCACTCATGTTCAATTAGAGAGTGCTTACCAGATATTGTATACATATATGAATGCATCTGTGAAGTACTGAAAACTTATCTATATATGTAAATACAAGCACTAGTTATATTATTTGCAATTCAATTATATGATTAAAAACTATTCAGGTTATGATTCATTAATATATTTTTTAAAAACATTTGTTAGATTTATTTGCCATCGTAGATTTTCTTAATCACCTATTTTTTTTGAAAATTATAAGAATCAATACCCAATAGCACCTGTTAACGGGCCTCTTGAGTACAATTTAAATCTTGAAGTGTTTTGACATAGGAACAAATATATGATTAAGCTGATATTTGTTTCCAATTCCAATTCCACCTACTTAAATTGCGTGTGAGAGTTTACAAGTAATCAATATTGATGGTTTAGTCCTAATATGCAATAGCAGAATTTACAAGTAATCAATGAGGGCTGACTACTGATCTCGGCCAACGTACTTGTTGCGGTTGCATACAGCTAAATAGTAATATGTAAATCTCGTATCTAACAAATACACAGTGAAACATATTGAAGAGTTTGGGTGTTGTAGCTGAGAAACCTACCAATCAATTTTCTGGAGGAGGCCGGAGGGTTAGAAGAGAGGCGGGGTATTGTAGCTCAAGCAAGCTCACGGGAGGGCGGCGGCGTTAGGAGGAGGAGGGAGGCGCCGGGTTGTGTGTGCGAGAGAGAGTGAGAGCGGAGGGGAGAGGCGAGGGTGAGAGAGGAAGCGCGAGGGGAGAGGGCGGCGGGCGCGTGTGAGTGATTAGAGAGTTAGGGTTTAGTTGTTTAGTTTAGGAATGAGAGTGATTGAAAATGATATACTGAAAACAGGTTGCTTTTTGGTGAGCAGTAACAGAGATGATGAGGAATGAGTAGCAATGTAGCATGCTGCCGGAAGTATTCTAAATCAATCACTACAGTTAGCAGCTATTGTGGTATTTGATCTGACTTCCAGATAACCAAATGCAACTCCATATTGTAGGAGATAAGCGACTTGTTACCTCTCTAATTATACATCTTCCATTTCGAATATGAATACCCACTCAGAAAGGATACATTGTTTGTCGTGGCATTCACTTCTACACTAACTTCCCTGTTTGTTACACACAAATGTAGGGACAAACACCCATGATAACAAAACCTAACGAACCCAAACACGTTACTCAACAACCAGGCCTTCTTCCCCCTCACATTCCACAAACAAGACGGATAAACATCAAACTCCGATAAAGTTTCTGCTGCTTAAGAAAATTCAATTATGAGAAATAATAAACCCTTGAATATGTTTATTAATTTCTTCAAATCACGCACTTAAAGAAAGTCGAATAGGCAAGAAATGCAGTTAGAAATGTGAAGAAGAAGCTAACTCAATGGTTCCTCCCAAAGATAAACGCTCCCACAAAAGCAACTCAACTCCATACAAATTCCACTTACACATGCTCTAATTGCTCCCAGAAACAAGCAACCAACACACAGTGAAACTACAACTATTCTCATTAAATCAATGTACTAATAGAATTCAATCATACAATTGGGACATTCAAATTTTGCTATATGATCGGCCTCTACTTGTGATGTGTTTGAATCATATGCGAATCTAAGCCGTTCCAGAAGCCAGGACCCCTTGGCACAAGAATGGCTGACTGCCGGCTGCGTTTTCCTCCACCTCCTCCGAGTCCCACAGAAAATTCGCATAGGCGGCGTGTATATGACTGCTTATACAAAAACACACAGTTGTTGGTAACTATAGTTTTAGATGTATGCTTTCTTGTGTGGATTGATAGATAGATACCTGTTCTGTGATGAAGCCTCAAGTGCTCTTTGGAAATAGTTTGCAGCTCTGTCTCTATCATGATGCACCTCCCATATTATTTTAGCATATTGTGAGAGAGTTTCTCCATCTTCTTGATCTGCTAATATCGCCCTTGAATAATACTCTTCAGCTGCCCCAACATCTCCCTTTATCTGCCCCACAATTAACACATTAGTTCAATTTATATAAATTTTTAAGGGAGTGTTTACTTTTCATCATTCATGATATAGATGATCGAATATTTTTAGTCTTATTATTATGGTTTTTCTAATAATATCTTTTTTCATGAGATGTAAATCAAGCAAAATCAGGTCGAATGATAAAAAAATTATAAATGCCTTGAAATATCCCATATTCCAATTAATCTTAGTAAATATATCCTACCAGCCTTAGAATAGAATGAATGTTTACCTACCTTATACAAGAACTCTGCATAGTTTCGGATATATAATGGATCGCCCGGATTCTCTTCCAACATTCTCTTGTAATGCTCCTCCACGCTCACGCCGCCGCCGCCGCCGCCCTCCTTATCGAAAAACACCGGCCTGTAACTTCCTCTGTCACCGTCGCCGCCACGGCCGGCGAAATCAACACCCGACACTCCAATCCCTGATGCAAGGTACATTCTACCCTCAGTCCGCAATCCCAAACCTTCATCACCATAACAATTCGCATTCCTTGCCACTTTTTCAAACACTATGTTTTCCACTCTCATTGGATTATAATCGAATCCATCACCAGTTTCCTCCTCCTCCTCATCGTCGTCATCTTCGAAAGAAGTCGATAAATTGTTGGCTGAGAAGGAAGGGATTGCCTCCAAGGAAGTCCTCTTGCTAGATCTCTTCGGAAGATTGAACTCATCGATACTGTGCGAAGAAGCATCACCCAGACCTTTCAGATTACCATCGGATTGAGCGCGTCGAAAGCCGCCGCCGCCGCCTTTGATCTCAGAAAATGAAGGTGATGGATGAATTAGGGATTTTTTTAGATCCTGAGATCCTCCTCCATTGCTGCTATATGGACATGAGATTTTGGTTTGTTTGTGCGGCTCAGATTGGTGGAGGCTGTTGCTGCTGTTGTTGTTGGGGCAATCTGAGAATGATTGCAGAAGAGATCCGAGAACTGGTGTTGAAGAGCTTCTCAGCATCATGATTTGATCTGCAACAAATTGTGCGCGCGCGCGTGTTTGTTGTTAGTAAAGATAGGTATTTTGTGGAAGAGAAATGGAGTGTATATGTTGACTGAATATTGATATTACATATGGAAGAAAAATAAAGTGTATAATATGGTACTAATACAGAAATAATTGAATTCAAATTATATAGTAACTTTACGTTAATGCTCTTGAACAAAAACTGGAGGAGGAGGTGCTATGTTTAGAATAAGATTTAATGGGAGGAGATATCCTATTTATATTTATATGCAGAAAATAAAATTAATATTTAGGAAATTAAATGCTAGATACAAATTACTAGCAATACCCGGCTTGTATTGTACAATTGCAACACTAAATTTGACTGAAAAACGTGGCAATATTCGTTTTCATATCGAGACCGTACATGTGCCCCTCCCTCGTTTTTGCGGTTTTGGAATGCTTGAGACTGTTCAGATCACGCCAGGTGCATTAAAAATAAGGGCAAATTGCCAGAAAAACCATCAGGTTTGGTCAAATTTTGGTCAGTTCCTCAAGTTTCAAAATCAGCCGATTATATCATAACTTCAACAATTTTCGCAATTGTCCCATGATGCTTGATTTAGGGAAA
>JAYDZE010000080.1:0-11075 GCA_034509125.1 Monilaria moniliformis
ATAGTAACCATCCGAGCACCGAATTCAACTCCGATTGTGAGATCATGCACCGGCTGGAACCTCTTATCCGTGAACTGCAGAAGCAAACACGATTTCCCCACACCTACAGATGCGAAGCGCGACGATCAAAATCCGAATTGAGCTAGGGTTTAACGAAATTGGGGGGGGGAGGGGGAGGAAACGGAAGCAGATGATGGATTGAGCTACCTGTGTCGCCGATGATTATGTACTTGAAGAGGTAGTCGTACGACATTCTTCTCGGAACGACGACGTTGCGGCTTGTGGAGGTTTGAAAGAGGTAGTTTTCTTTTCCTTAGCGTCGGGTTTTCTGTGGATTACGTGAAGCAATGAACATTGACGCTTTTAGCTATATATATATATCCGTGTGTGTGTGTGTGGAGAGATAGAGAGAGAGGAGCTCCATTTTAATTCAGGTTTGCATAAACCCTCTTTAAATGTTTTGTTAAAGAAGCTGAGGATTTAAATTGGGATGAGGAAAGAGAAAGAAAAATGCTTCCGAATTATTAAAAAAATAGAAATTGTATTTAAATAGTAATTGTTTGACAAATTAATCTAAATTCAAAAACTTTCAAACATCATGATAAATATTTTATAAACAATATAGTCAACAAAGGTTAAGTAGACACCATTTATTTATAATAACTTGCAAATCATATTTTTATATTCATAGTCATCCTTTTTTGTATTATGGAATCAATTTAATACCTTTAATTATATAAATAAGGCAGCTCGATAAGGACTAAAGACAATCTCCGAGAATTTCCACAAATTTTAAAGTAAAAAAAGAAAGAAATTTTCATGATAGGAACTTAAGCCCCTCCATTTCTAAGTGTATTTCCGCCCACGTCTACACCATGTTCTATATGTATGTATATGCAATAAATATATAATATTCATCACCACTATTACAAAAAGAAAAAAAAATGTAGATTTACATAAGCTAATATAAATATAGTCCCTATAATTATAGTTGTTGTGGATCTGATTTTGACCTACTTTATTTGCTCCATTTCTAGAATTAAACCTCCTTTGAAATCCAAGTAAGGGCATGACATAGGACCATCTTCTTCTTGGGCATTCCACCTTGAAATAAAAAAATTAAACAACTAAAATTTAGAATATCTCATATTTATATATTTATATAATTGATTTCCATTTTTGAAGCATAAAAAAGAAGCCATAAATGTATAATATTAAATAAAATTAATTTTTACCTGAAATTAAGAACAAAATGGTGAAGGAAAAATGCAGTCTCTAATTTACCAAGTTCTGCCCCAGGGCAAATCCTCACTCCACCACCAAATGGGGTCACTTTTCTGTTGCTTGCTGGGTCCTATGCATTTTTATAATTAAATAATAATTATAATATTTAAGAGAGGAAAATATAAATATTGATTTAAAAAAGCGTTCTAACACACAAACATGAACCAGTAAAGCAAGATTTTTGGGTGTATTTTGGTTTGCATACGAATCTTGAAATTTGAATAAATACACAAACTTAAACACTTTTATAATTTTTTCACAATTTCGTTCAAATTGAATTTGACGTGACGAATTAAATCTGATAGATATGGCTCTGACGTGGAACCATCTTCAGTCACCACGACGTCGTTTCACTTATAAACTATTTAAAAATAAAATATGCTCGAAGTTTAATTTCCACGTCATTTTACGCCCCTTGTCTCTCTCTCTCTCTCTTACAAAAAGGGCAACACAATACTTGAGAAGAGAACGTGAAAAGATGAATTTGATGATTCGGATTACGCAGAAGAAAAAAATCGATTTTTTTGTCCAGCGTCATATTTGCAGTTTCTTCTAACTTTTTTTTCTTCATAATTTAGTGGTCCGACAGATTCGATCCAAAGGTCGGATCATAAAATGTAATTGATCCTTCATATTATAGACACGACGAGCATTAAACAAATAAAATACGAGATTAGAAAAAAAAAACATACAGTCCATCTCGAAGGGTTAAACTCCAATGGACGTTCATGTAGGTTAGGATCGAGATGTGTAGCTAAGATAATGGGGAGGACTTGCCACCCTGCAGGAATTATATATTCTGCATCAATAAAATTAGTAAAATTAATATATAATTTACAAAAATTATTATTATTATTTGTTATAATTAATACTAAAATATGGTATAATATATACAAGAATTGGACCTTTGAATTTGACATCCTTGAGAGCTTTCCTATGCACAAACTTCACTAGATTTCCACAACGCAGAGCTTCGCTAATGACCTGCGTACCAAACATGTCCTAAATGTTAATTATTGAGAAGCACTAAATAATTATGTGGATTTTTATAAATTTAATGTAGATTTTAAGTATTTTAAATTTTAATCTCTGATATTGGGATGAAACATATCATGCAATAGCTTGATTTATTTTTAATTATATACAATTGAATATAAAAAATTGAACTGAAAGTTTCAATTATTCATTTCCTTAAATAGATAATATTGTTTCTCTAATACAAAATTGATAAATAACTTACCACTCGAAGTTAGAAATCGGTAAAAATTTATATAAGTATTCATTTAAATTATATCAAATTGTAACTATACTTACGCACATGAGAAGTAAACTCCATATTTTTGTAGTCTTCCCAATTCAAAGGCTCTCCATCCTTCTTTCTTTTCCTCAAGGATTGATGTTCTTCCTGAGTTACAATGTTTATTAAAAAAAAAAAAAAACAAGTCAGAATTACGTATTTCATTTTATCAGTAAGTACGAAGATAAAATGAAATACGAGACTCTAACACTATAGAAAATAGAATATCTGAACCGACCGACTCCGATAGTTCGAAGTCATGCGGTGCATGCACGACGTTGAAATAAAATACGAGATTAGAACACAACATAAAATAGAAAATTCCGAACACGCTCCACTTTTCGTACCCGGAGCTTTTGAAGGGCAGATGGGGCCTGAGCTAGAAAGTAGACAACGAGGGCCATAAGCCCTGAGGTTGTTTCATAACCAGCTAACAAAAGGTCCAACAAAACGCTCACTTTTTCTTCATCATTTAAGCAATCCTTTTGCAGTAGTTCATCTAGAAAATCCCCTCTCACATTTGCTCCATTTTCCATTATTTTTTTCCTCTTTTTTATGGCATTTTTCAAACTCGATGAGATACTTCTCCTCGCCTGCAGGCCAAATTAACCAACACTTAATAAATAATATTTCATCGCCCGTTCGAGAATATAGCACGATCTGTTCTATAGTGTCAATCAGGTCAACCCATTCGATTTCTGGTCAGTTCATTCAATTTTGGTCTATTTAGGATTCAGGCCAATTTAATTTATTAATATTATTTTGGGCTAAATTTTTTTGGCCATAACCCTAATTCGATTTATTCGGATGGCCCATCGATTTCAGACTAAATTTACATATTTAATATTATGGTCTCTTCTGTATAACACTAAGGTCAAGGTTGGGGTCAACCCCCCTCCCAACCCATCATTTAATTGTAAAATATAATTATACTAATAGAATAAAATACGAGATTTACCTTGACGGCCTTTGAATAAGCGTTCCCCGGAATATAAACAGGTAGAGAAACAAAGCCTTTCATGAAAGTGAGGAATTCTTGAAGTATATTTTCAGCTAAGGGATCATCAGGCTCAATACTCAATAGATTTTTTAACATAAGATAAAAAGTTAGCTGCACAAAAATCACCAAAATTGTTAAATATTAAAATATCACATACTATACACACACATTATTCAAGATTAAAAAAAATTGATACATACCTTTTTGGCTTCTTTGAAGAATTCGACTCTGCGCGACTCGGATCTCCAAGAATCTATGAAGGAGAGCGAGAATCTATCCACGTAGGATAGAAACTCGGGGCTCGACTTAGAGGCGTTGATAAAGCTAAGCGCGACACTCCTTAGCTTCTTGTGGAGGTCGCCGGAGACGAGCATCATGGACAACTTGCCGAGGATGTCGTGAACCGGTTTGGGGTAGCTGCTTTGGAATAGCGTTTCTTCGTTTTGAAGAATAAACGTGTTTAGCTCGATGTCACACGACACCACCGTTGGACTCCCAAATAGATGGGACTTGAACACATTCCCATACCTATGACGAAATTTACAAACCAATAGTCGGATTCCTCTATTACAAATAGAATTATATTTCTGTAAAGAAAATTATAATTCAGCTTATACACGTGGTGTGTACTGATTTTGAAATATAAGATCACTCACAAACATAACATGTGTGTGTGTGTGAGAGAGAGAGATTCCTCCATTGCAAGCCAACCGTTGTAGCCCAACCCGTACATGTGGCATGTAATGATTCTGGAATAGAAGATCTAGGACGACGACTATTCACAAACTCAATGTGTGTATGTGTGTGTGAGAGAGAGAGTGTGAATGAGTGTGTGTGTGTGAGAGAGAGAGAGAGAGAGAGAGAGAGAGAGAGGTACCTAGAGCAATGATCTTGCAAGAAGAAGCCGAGAGAGTTGGATTTATGAGGTTTGAGATAGGCAAGAGTTTCACCAAGGAAAGGGAAATGCCCCATGCTTCCATCAGGCAAGCCTGAGGGATTCTCTTTGAAAATGGAGATGCCAAAAAGCCTACATAGAAAAGCAATTCCTAGAAAGAGAGTGAAAATCACACCAAAAAATGCAGCCATTTTTATTCTGCAATTCTCATGTGTAATATTCACTTTATATATGATAATGCTGCCCTTTTATAGTTTCGATTTTTCTCTCTCCAACCACGTTGAAATATATATATATTATATATATATATATATTATATTACGGCAGAAATCATAAATATGATTTGTCTCATACTTATATTTTAGCTTAATATTACTAGAGTTTTTATGGTAACACATTGGTAAATTACAACGGGATCCCATGGATCATACTAGATTTTATATTTTATTTTATTTTATTTATTCAATTTCGTTTATTATTTATATATATAATATATTCAATTACTACATGGTAAACATTATTATTGGGTTAGAAATATACAAAAATAAAATAAAAATTGGAGCGTTGCTATTGGGGCTCAATGAGGGCTGTTTGGCCCTCTAAGAATTAATTGATATGCGATTTGCGTAGCCTATGATATCCATTAATAAATTTGGAGGAAAAATAAAATAATGTGATAATTGACAAATTAATAGTCATTTCTATATTATATACGTAGCACTCGGTTCATGTGGCCGCTCTATGTTTGTTTTATCATATATATGCAATATTTTTGTCACCTATATATGATTTAATTTAGTCGATTTACTGTTTAGGATCTTAAAAAATATAGTATCTCGATTTGAGATATAAGAAAAAAGTAATAAATTAACTTGGAGCTTCCAGTAATGAAAATTTGTCAATCTGAGGCTGGAAAATCATATGATTGGATTATTTTCTTGTTTTAATCAAGAATTAGAGTAAATGATTGTTGAGCCTAATGAAATTAATATTTTAACCATTCAATCCCAAACTAATAATGTTTCTTTCATATCCTAATTAATAGATACTAAAATACACTATAAGATTTTCAATAAAAGAAGCATTAATGTAATATATAAAAGAAACTATTATAACTTCCTTGAAGGATTTTCGAGCGGTGAATGCTTTTTTTTTATTAACCGAGAGGTTTAAGGTTCAATCTGATTGCTCTCATTTTCCCAATTAAAAATAAGAAGCATTATCACAAAAGAAAATATTTGTTTATAAAGAAGCATTATCATGAAGCATTATTTTTCGTGAAAATCAATCTTGGACATCCATTTAGTCAGTATTTATCGACCAGATTGATTTCGAGTTCTTAGAATCAAAATGGAATCTACGTGACCCATCCCTATATATATATATACAGGTATATACACACTAGATTCAAACAACTAAATAGAAAATTTTAGGTTGCAACTTAAAGAAAACCTTAGCACCAAGCATGTATCTTTGTCTATTGCAAAATCCACATCCAAAAAGATCTTCCCCTTTCTACCAAATTTGGATACGTTACCAAAAAAAAAAAAAGTTTCCAATTAAATAATTAAATCTCCCCCAAACAAGGGCAGCTACTGTTTTTTATGTCAATAATTTTGTAATTAGTCAAATGACGTAGTTAGTGATGCTCTAATCGTATTCATTAGTGGCTCAACATTGATTCGGAATGTGGAGCAGTTTAGCAAAGATCCCTCTATTTCAGGATAAAAGCCCTAACCTTGTTCCTTATATTTTGAAATCAATAGGTGGTTGCTATTTTTGTGCAATGTTGTTTGACGATAACTTGCATGAGCTCTTTTTCACCATAAGTTCGAAAAACAGTGACAGTCTCTGTAAATAAAAGTGATAGTTGTTATGAATAAAAGTAATAAACTGTTTTGAATAAAACAGTTATGAAAAATTAATAATTATGAATAAATTAAAGTAACAGTCTTTTATGAATAAAAGTAAAAGTTGTGTGCGGCGTAGTGGACCTGCCTGCGTGCAGAGTTTTTTGTCTCGCCTATATGCGGTGTAGTTGTTTCGCTTGTGTCGGCGTAGTGGTACCACTCTCGTGCGGTGTAGTGCTTTAATTGTTATGATCTAGACCACTTGTAATTTCAAAAAAATCAGCAACTGCTACTATGATTAAATAAAAATGACACACTTCATACACAAAGCATATTTTTCCCATTTTTATGTAATTTCATTTTGAAATATGTCATGTGCATCTCAAATGAAAAATAGATTATACAGTTATGTATTTAAAATGAAAAATAGATTATACAGATATGTATTTAAATTTTTTCACATTTTAAATAAATTTTATTTTCCTTGAAACAAGAAATATTTTTCCCAAATTATGCATTTTGTTTATTTATCTATTAAATATTCACTAGTAAGGCATTTCATCATTATTATCAACATTTTAATGGTACCGTCTTATTGGTCTTGATATCATTAATTAAACCAAATTAACATTAATCATATACATAATATTTATATGGATTAAATAATTAAGGTGTGTCATTAAACATGAACACCAAGTCCCCTAAAGGGCAGCCAATATGGAGAAATTTGGTCAAAAATCCCAAAAATTTGAAAGTTTTTCTTTGCTTTTAGATGGATGATGCTGATGTTTTTAGTGAAAAACCGACCGCCATGGTTGGCTTCAATTCTTTGCAAGAATTTTGGCTTTTCACCTCCAAAAGCATTGTGTTTGTGCATGAACTACTCGAGTCCCTTTCATCATGGTGAAATTGATCATACTTAACATGTGAATATGTATGTTGCTTATTATAGTGACTCTTTTCCAAGATCGTATTGGCACTAGCAATGAAGGAGTTTCGTATGACACGGTTTCACCATTAGACGGGTCAAAGTTCAGATTGAAACTTATGTTTTAATAGTACATATTTTCGGATCTGAACTGAATTAACCGTCTCACAGCGAGACAGTCCCACGTAAGATTTGTGATTGACAATATGATGTACTATCGATAGTTATGAACCATTAAAATGCCGATATGAATTGAGCTTACATTTCTTCAACTTGTCAAACTTTTATATATCTTGGAATGAATCAACCTCTCCTCCTCTACATGTGTACATTTGATTCAAGTTTACATTCCAATTCCCATTTTGTTCAAAAATAAAATAAAATAAAGAAACACACACACACACACTTGTTATGTAGAATTTAGACAGCAATAGAGGCAGGAAAGCCAAAAAAGTAAAAGAAGAAAAAGTGCAGGGCAACTTTTTTTATTATGTATTATGGAAAGCGTGTGCACGGTTGCACGAGTATTGGCTTTGGGGCCCCAAATTCAATCAATTAATACATATTTTCCCTATTTATAAAAATCCATTGAGCTGGACATCATTCACATTTAATTTTCACAATCATTATTTTCTTTTTTGGCCCCCTTTTTTGGACCACAATTAAATTTAATATATTTGTGCATGTAGATTTTATTTTATTCCGACACGATTTAATATATAGGTCACATATATAAATCTCAATCATTGAAGATGGCTATGGATTTGATGAGTCATATATATATGGATCAGAATATATACTAATTTTCATTGACTTGTGATATATAAGAAGATTTTGTAGTAAATAATACCGCTATCATAAAATTAGACACCCATAAAAAAGAAAAGCATTCAAATAATAATCCTTAACTATTGTGAAACGAAAAACAATTTTCAGTCATTTGATCACAAAAATTTACGGTGAATGCATTACATGGGTTCGAATCTCATAAGGCGCAAAAATTCAATTATTCAAGGTGACTTAAATTCCCGAAATATTTGTTGGATGGGAAGCGTCTTACCAAAAATTTCATAGTTTAGTGCAGTTAATTTCACAGCGAATGCAATGACTTTATACGTTTAATACAATGTTGTCATATAACCCAACAATTTCAATTAATAATTGAATTATGATTTTCGGCGAATTCTATATACTCCAAAGTTTTCTAGAATCTGATGGGCTTTAGTTCTTCAAAATCCGGCCCAATTTTAGCTCAAAAGAAAATAATCCAGTCCAATTACTCGATCTTCTACATTAATATGGAAATCATAATTCTAGCCATATACTTTATCTCCTGAGTTGATTAGTGTAATTCTATTTTTACTCGGACTTGAGAAATTATATTAACTCACACAAATTCATTAAAATAAATTTTCTATAATCTACCTATCTTCGTCAGAACTCAAACATTCAGTTTCCTAGAAAATTGACGTGAAATATAGAAAAAAGAGTGTTATCACATATCAAGATCAAATCTCATTCAACTAAACTAAAAACATTGATAATACATGGTTGTATATGGGCGAAGAGTCGTGTTCATGGAAAAAAACAACTCAAATTTAATTTTACTATGGTCTTATAAATCGAGTTTGTCACATAAGATTTTATAAGCGCGATTCTACTTCCCGCATGATTTTTGAGGAAATAGTTTGTGCTAAGCCCACTTTAACTGAAATTATGACTTCTCTTATCTTCCTAAAATCATCCAAAGTTTTCAGTCAGAAATTCAAACCAATCTCAACAATTTCAATATTGTTCGACTCGATTCGATTACACCCCACGCTCCTGAATTTCCATACGCACAAGTTATCCACGCCTTATTCATTGGTGCACAACAACTCCAATGCATGCTCTCCATTCCTCACCGACGAGGGCCGAACGAAGCTGAATCCCTCTCCGACAGAGAATTCCACGCCTCCCCGAGATTCGGGGCGCAATTTTGGATTTTTGCAGCTCTTGGGTGAGTCATTTACCCGAACAGGTGGCGTACGAGAGAGTTGTGGGGCATGGGCTCAATCGCACGAGGCTGGATTATTTCTTTGTGAAGGATTTGAACAAGGATCAGAGGTTGGAGATGGAGGATCTGCAGCAACCTGAGAAGTAGGTGCTCAAGGAAAGTTTTACAATTAAAATTATTAGAAAATAAATATACAAACATATTTATTGTATAAAACAAGAAACACTATGAGTTCGGTACGAATCACGGCGAAAAATGATGAATTAAAAAAAAAAAAGCGCCACCTATGAAATTCGAACTTTGAATTATGAATTCATTTAGCAAAGTGACGAGTGGCAATAAATCTTTAAGATATTAAGGCTAAAAGACTTTTCCATTTTATACAAATACTTGGAAATGATACAAATGAGATTTTTTTTTTATTGTGAGACAAAATTTTGAACTTCTTTAATAGTAGAGGAATCTCATGCTAAAACCTTCACTTTAGCTTTGTGCAACATCTTCAGTTCCTTTAGCGAGAACTTTGACTTTGCCGGCTGAACCCGAAATCAAGCGGCAGCTAAATCGAGTTGGGATAAAATTAACAAATTTCAAAAGTTGGAATAGAATCGATAAAATTACTAGAGAACGAGATAAATTCGATTAATAACACTAATAAGTTTCATAAATTCATAAATTTGTAACTAATGATTTGTAACCCTACTTTCTAATTTCTATTTTTAATTTTATCTTAATTTTAAAAGACTTATATGTTTATTTAACATAAAAGTAATATTTATAAAAAATAATAAGAAGAAAAATCACAACAATATCTGAGCTATGCATCTCTGTGTCTGATATTTGTCTGTTATCAAACGCCAACCAATTTCTCCCATGGTTTCAAATTCTTATCTTCAACATTTCTCATTCTCTCTCTCTCTCTCTCTCTCTCTCGCTCTAACACTTGCAAATGACTTCTGCAACTGCTCTCCATCTCAGATTGCTCGAATGCTGTTGCGCAGCAACTATCCCCAAAACTTCCATTTCTAAACCCTCGTGCCCTACGCTCTCTCTAAGGCAAATCCACTTCCCTCATTCTTCAGTTCAGCTCAAATCGAAGAAGTCGCCTATCAGAATCGTCCCATTCGTCGCTGAGATCTCGGATTGGGGCGCCGGCGATGAAGGGGTAGCTGCTACAGCCGTCGAATCTTCTTCGTGGGAAAGCGGAGAGGAAAATGTGGAGGGCGACGGCGGCGAAGAGTCCTTCGTTCAGCCGCCGGAGGAGGCGAAAATCTTCGTCGGAAATTTGCCGTACGACATTGACAGTGAGAAATTGGCGCAGCTTTTTGATCAAGCTGGGGTTGTGGAGATTTCTGAGGTATCCACAAATTTTTTTTAGCGTTTTTTCATTCTATTTAGCTCTGAATTTGTAGTTTTATTGGTTTCATATTTGCATCTATGTTTGAAAAACTTATCCAAATTTGATGGAAAAACCTGTGTATTAGGGTAAAATTGAGCCCAATTCACTGTTTGTATGAACAAAAATTGAGGGGAAAAAGAATGAAAATATGGAAGGGGAGGGAAATAATTCAATTTTTTAGGATTAGATTAGTAGAACTCTTCCATATGAGAATGTGCGCTCATTCTTATTCTAATTCACATGTCTTCCATCAAAATTGTGTAATATTAGATGCAATGCGATTGTGTAATAGGGGACTTGAGGTCAGAATGCATCTAATTAGGTGTTGTTATTGTAGGTGATTTACAATAGGCAAACGGATCAAAGCCGAGGATTTGGATTTGTAACGATGAGCACGGTGGAACAAGCTGAGAAGGCTGTCGAGAT
>JAYDZE010000091.1:0-11074 GCA_034509125.1 Monilaria moniliformis
TTTATTTTGTAATTGTAACTTGTTAATTTTATTACTTAAAAAAAACTTCAACTTTGTAATTTATTATTTGTACAATTATACTTGTATTTGTAAATGTAATGTAAACATATATATTTTGAATAATCAATAAATAGTTATAGTTGCAAATTACAAATGTATTTGTTATACTTAAATTTATCTAAGAAAAAAAAAAAACCGGAAATCGGAACCGGCCCAAAAACCGGCGGTTTTGAACTGGAACCGGAACCGCCAGTTTTCAGTTCAAAACTGAAACCGTATCTTGGCTAGACGGTTCGGTTCCGGTTCCCCCCTTCGGAACTAGAACCGGCGGTTCCGGAACCGCGAACACCCCTAATTCTCACTTTGGGTGGAACCTGAAAGTTAGAGAGACAAGAAGCAGAAGCTCAAGGTAAGAGACTGATTCTTGTTAGCATATATACTGAAAAGCAAGCTTTGAGCTGCTTTATACTTGTAAAATCTTATTTTCCCAATTTATGAGAAGATTATTGTTTTGTCACAGTGATTTGCTTTTCAAATTATTTATCTCATAAATCCATTAATGATTAAGCAAATGTGTTTAAGTCTTTTGCATTATTAGTTGAGTGGTGATCAGGTTATCACTAAAGGTTACTCAGTCGATTTCTTGCAAAAGAAAAACTAAATTCACAACCTAGATAGACTTAGACAATCTATTGCAAAAGGTTGCAGTGTCAGTCCAAAACATTTACTAACCTTGGTAAAAAAAGAAAACTAGTGTGACATAGCATTGAAAGGATTCATGTGTGATAACTCTTTCTTACTAATTATTGAAAGACGAGGTCTCAGTGATATTTATTTCTTAATCTTTGTATATAACATGAGCATATGTTATTGCTTATCCTCTGCTTTGATATATCAAAAGGTGCGGGCTTTTCGTAGCCCAAGAATCCCAATATCTTGGGCAGTGGCGATTAATGACTAAGAGGTGCTAGAATTGTTATTGCACCGAATCAGGTCCCACGAGAATCCGGGTTGATAGTATCCCAATAGAAGTTCAATAAAAAGTTTTATTATACAGATGCCCGGCCGGCTTGGAATCTATTTCAAAGTATAATAAATAAAAAAATTTGAACTAGAGCACTCTTAGTAAAAGATATTAATTAATTAAAACCAGCAGCCGATTCAAATTAATTACTGGATATTAGAATATTAAACACGGAAAATAAATTAATTAAAAAGGATGCCCAAATTTTCTGTAATTTGGATTTGGACGGGTAAACCAATATTAATTTCTATAGTGATAGAAATTAATATTCTATTGAGTTTATATTAAATTGGAGCTCAATTTAATAAGTAAGAGCCTAATAGGGAGGCCTAGTCCAAAAACAAGGTAAAACTCGAATACCAACTAGAAAGCATTGTTTTACGATTTAAATTCCATGAAATATTTGATTACTTGTGTTCTAGTATAAGTAGGAAATTAAATTGGTAAAAAGAAGTTTCTTATGTTATCCTAGTAGATCCCGGGAAGGGGATTCCTTCAACCGAATATTTAAAACCCGAACAATTATTATTATAGTCGGATCTAGGCACTGATATAAGAAAAATCTTGAATTTAATTTCTGCTTTTTCCTTGCTTGAATTTTATTTCTGCTTCAACGGCAAGCATGGCCGACAGCCTCAGCAGCCAGGCGCAAAAGACAGCTAACGCGCGGATAGGTGCGAGGGCTAGGCGTGGCCGAGGCTTTGTGTCTCGGCAGGTACGGCCGGCAACCCCTCGGCAACCTGGCGCAGCAGACAACATTCATAGGCATCGAGCTGGGCGAGACCGAGAACTGCTTTCAGCAAATCTCGCGCGCCAGCATTGGCAAACCTGAACGGCGTCGGGTCAGAAGCCAACGCAACACATCGGTAGGACGAGCGCGAGGTTGGCCGAGTCTCTAGGCAACGTCTGACCGAGCGCATGCGGGCGCAGGGTGTCAGACGTGCAACGCGCGCAGATCCAAGACACAGGGCGGGCGGCCAGCGCAGGCAGGCGCCATTCGGCATTGCTGGTTGAGGCTTCTCGGCAGGTAGGCGGGCAAGCAAGGGGCGTCGTGTGAGCGTGTTGTGCGAGGCTGGCTCAGCAGCTCTCAGCACCAAGTCGAGCGACGTTGCGCTCACGCGATCGGGCGGCCAAGGCTGGGCGATGGGCGTGCGCTATGCGCACATCCGAGGGGCAGACGACTGGGTGGCAGCATGCCACGGCCTACCCGATCTCGTTTTTCATGTTGCGCCCAATTCCGTCCGAGTGGTGGCAGCGGCGGCATGCGACGGCTGGCGGCAGTTTAGGTTAGATTAGGGTGAAAGTTTGTTAGATCAAACCTTTCATACTAATCACATCTATATTAAATGATATGGATAGATTCGGAAAATCTATCCATTAACATATCATATCTTTATATATGATGGATCTTATCTCTAAGATATTGTTTTGATATCTAGGTTGTTAAGATTTGTTAAATCTAATCCTTTAGATATAATCAATTTTTCTAGATTTAATTTTATAATTATCCGGTTTGGATAATTTCATCAAATGTAAAAGGTTGTAATTTATTATGTTTCCCGATTTTGGTGAATGTGTTATCTTGTGATGAAGTGAATTATTTGCCTTTTCTGTTTTATGTGATAATTATACAAAAAACCGTTTTCTTCTAAATAACTAAGCGATAATCACCACTAAGTTTTATTTTCTTCAAAATAAATAATTGTCGTGTTTGGTCTCCACAATTGAGTTTATTTATGAAGTAATTTCTAAGTATTTACCAAGAAATTATGAGTTCATATGAGTAAACTTTATTCATTGATAAACTTATAATTTTATTAGTGGCTTACGACCTTCCCTAGAAGGAGTATCAAAACAGAAATAAAATTCTTAGTGGTAAAATTGTGGTACAAGATTAGATATAATTTGGTAGCCATGCCACCTTAGTGGTTTCTGGTCTATCTATCAAATTATATGACCAAAATTTTTTGTTAAACATATTTGGGTTATGATCACCTTAGTGACTTGGTTTAAATTTATTTAACTGTTGTGTGATGCATGAAATTGTTTATTGATTTTTGCAATTTATGTATCAAACATGAATGTGACATTAGTTTATTTTCTTTTCATCTATTTTTACAATGTCGTTCAATTCTCTCACATCAATTTTAAAAGAAAACAAACTCGAGGGTCAAAATTATGTAGACTGGAAACACAATTTGGATATAATATTAATAGCTGATGACATTAAGTTTGATTTGGAAACACATTGTCCTCCAGTACATGCCAATAATGCAACGAATGCGGTTAATGAAACATTTACAAGTGGCACAAAGCTAATGAATGACAAAGTACTATATTTTGGCTTTTATGTCAAATGTACTTTAATATCAGCATCAAGCTATGCAGACAGCCATTGACATTGAAGGAAATTCGGATTGCCAAATCAACGGCAATCCAGAATATAATGAATAGACAATGAATGAAGGCTCATATGTGAGGGACCATGTCCTCGGGATGATGAGCCATCTCAATGAAATAGAAATTTTGGGAGGATCAATAGATTTAGAATCCCAAATAGATATCATCCTTCCAAGTCTACATGCAAGCTATCAGCAATTCAGTCTTAACTATGATATGAATAAAATGAATTATTCATTGCCTGAATTGTTGACAGAACTACAATCGGCAGAGCGCCTCATGGCCTAAACTAGGCAAGCCCTAACTGCAGCTACCCCTTCTTTATCGGGCTTTAAGTCCAATAAGGAGAAGAAAAAAAAAGAGAAGGCATGGTGGCCCCTAAGAAAGAGAATGGAAAGAAAAAGGTGAATCCTAAGAAATAAACTGGGAAATGTTCCAAGTGCGGCAAAAAGGGACATTGGACATGTCCTAAGCCTATGTAGTAAAATCATGTTTAGCGGCCGTTTCTACTCATTCGTGGGTGGTGGATACGGGAGCTACTAATCATGTTTACTTTGATCCTTCTTTAATGCAGTTGATAAGAAAACTACATGAGAGTGAGGTCTATATTCAGCTTGGTGATGCCACGAGAGTGGCAGCTATTGCAGTGGGAGTTGTTTATTTACGTTTTTCTAGTGATAAAGTATTGTTATTAAACAATATTTTGCTTGTACCTTCGTTTAGAATGAATTTAAGTTCTATTTCTAAACTAGTGCTTGATGGATATTCGATTTCATTTAATGATGCTTGCATTATTGAAAAATGTGGTTTGTTTATCTGTCGTGGTACAATGCAAAACGACTTATATACTATAGTAAATTCACTAGTCTCACAAATTAATAACACATCCACTTTCACAAGAAAGAGAAAGTCTTCTTTAGTTGGAATGAAAGAAACGTACTTATGGCATTTAAGACTTGGACATGTTAATCCTAGAAGGATCCAAAGGTTGGTGGGTCAAGGTTCACTTAAGGATTTAATTCAAGAACCTTTTACAACCTGCGAATCCTGCTTGGAAGGTAAGATGACCAAGAGACCTTTTAAAGATAAAGGGTATAAAGCTAAGGAAATACTAGAACTTATTCCTTCTAATGTATGTGGTCCAATGTCAACTCAAGCTAGATGAGGTTTCCAATATTTCATCACTTTTATTGATGATTATTCGAAATAAGGATTTGTTCATTTGATGCGTTACAAGTCAGAATCCTTTGAAAAAATCAAGAAATTCAGAGCTCTTGTAGAGACGCTTCATAGTAAAATAATCAAGTGTCTACGGTTTGACCGTTGAGATGAATATCTTAGCAACGAGTTTTTGGACTACTTGTCAAAAGTGGGAATCAATTCCTAATTGACCTCACCTGGCACACCTCAGCAGAACGGCATGGTTGAAAGGTGAAATCGAACACTCCAAGAGATGGTTCGATCTATGATGAGTTTTGCCCAGTTACCCATTTCGTTTTGGGGATATGCGCTGGAAACAGCAGCATACACACTAAATAACTTACCATCAAAATCAGTATCAACAACACCACATGAGTTGTGGACTGGACGTAAGTATAATCTAGCACATCTCAGAGTATCGGGTTGTCCAGCACATGTGTTGGAGAAAGATCCAAGTAAATTGGAATCTAAAACTGAAGTATGTTTATTTGTAGGATATCCTAGAGGAATGATGGTTATGAATTCTATAGTCTTTGAGACAAGAAGGTATTCATTAGCAAGAATGCCAGATTCTTAGAAGAAGACTATGTAAAGAATCATAAGTCCAGTAGTGCGATTGCTCTTGAAGAACTAAGAGAAATCACACAACCAACTATTCAAGAAAAGACAACAAACACACCTACAACATCAACTTTTGTACCTCAAATTGTAGTGCCTCGTCGTAGTGGGAGGGTTACTAGAGAACCCGATAAATTCATTGGCCTAAGAGAGTCTTCAGACTCAGTCCTTGACCTGGATAAATTCGATCCCTGGAACTACAAAGAAGCAACAGATGATTCAGATAGTCGCTTTTGGAAAGAAGCGATGGAATAAACTACAATCAGTGGTAGGCAAGGATGTTTACGACCTTTGTATCCCACCCAAAGGTTGCAAGGCAATTGGGAGTAAATGGGTATACAAGCGTAAGCGTGGATTTGACGGGAAGGTAAAAGTCTTGAAGGCACGACTAGTGGCAAATGTTATACCCAGAAGAAAGGTATCGATTACGATGAGACCTTCTCATCTGTAGCCATGCTTAAGTAGATCTAGATCCTATTGTCTATAGCAGCTTACATGGATTGGAAAGTTTGGCAGATGGACGTTAAGATAACTTTCTTTAATGGAAGTCTTGAGGAGACCATCTACATGCAACAACCCGATGACTATGTAGTTAAGGGTAAAGAACATATGCTCTGGAAGCTTAAGAAGTCCATATATGGTCTCTCAAGCAAGCATCCAGATCATGGAATGCCTGTTTCGATCAGACGGTCAAATTTTTTGGATTTGAACAGTGCCCTTATGAAAGTTGTGTTTACAAGAAAGTTCAAGGTGACAACGTTATTTTCTTGATACTCTATGTAGATGACATTCTTTTGATTGGAAACAACAAAATAATATTATCAAAAGTTAGAGAGTGGTTGTTTACACAATTTGAAATGAAGGATATGGAAGAAGTTGGACACATTCTTGGGATCAAGGTTATCAAAGATCGCCATGAAAGAATGTTGTGCTTGTCGTAGGAATCCTACATTGATATTGTGCTCAAGCATTTTAGCATGCATAATTACAAGAAAGAGTTCTTATCTTTTTGGCATGGAATTACCTTATCTCAAGACATGTGTCCAAAGACACAAAGTGAGATAGAGAAGATGATACATATTCCATATGCTTCAACAGTTGGAAGTCTTATGTATGTTATGCTTTCCACAAGGCCTGATATTTGCTTTGTCGTTGGCATGGTAGCAAGATATCAGTCCAACCCAGGTTGAGGACATTGGAATGCGATAAAGAATATACTCAAGTACCTGAAGAGGACTAATGAGTATATGCTAGTTTACCGGGCATCCGAGTTGTGTCCTTTGGGTTATACGGATTCAAATTTTCATACTGATCGAGACTCGAGGAAATCTACCTCAAGCTATGTGTTCACCTTAGGAGGTGGAGCCATTACATGGAGGAGTGTGGAATATAAATGTATCGCAGACTCCACCATGGAAGCTTAACATGTGGCTTCTTCGATAGCTGCAAAGGAAGTTGTGTGGCTCAGAAGCTTCCTAATGGAATTCAACGTGATTTCGTGTATACCAAAGAGAATCACAATTTATTGTGATAACTCAGAAGTAGTGGCAAAATCAAAGGAACTACGGGCTCACAAGGCCAATAAACACATAGAGAGGAAGTATCATATCATTTGGGATATAGTACGCAGATGAGACATTGAGGTAACCAAGATCATATCAGAGAACAACCTGGTAGATCCATTCACTAAGAGCCTACATGACACGACGTTTCATCGTCATGTGGAAGCGATGGGAGTTAGATGTATTGATCACCTAGACCTGCTTTCAATATAAGTGGAAGAATATGTAGTGTGTGTATACTTGAAAGCTTGTTTTTTAGTATAAGTGGGAGATTGTTATGGTATATACTGAAAAACAAGCTTTGAGCTGCTTTGTACTTGTAAAACCTTATTTTCCCGATTTATGAGAAGATTATTGTTTTGTCACATTGATTTGCTTTTCATATTGTTTATCTCATAAATCCATTATGATTAAGCAAATGTGTCTAAGTCTTTTACATTATAGACTGAGTGGTGATTAGGTTATCACTGAAGGTTCCTTAATCTGTTTCTTGCAAAAGAAAAACTAAGTTTACAACCTAGATAGACTTATACAATCTATTGTGAAAGGTTGCAGTATCTGTCCAAAACATTTACTAACCTTGGTAAACAAAAGACACTAGTGTGGTATAGTATAGCACTGAAAGGATTCACGTGAGATAAGTCTTTCTTGTTGATTACCGAAAGACGAGGTCTCGGTGATACTTATTTCATAATGTTTGATTTATCAAAAGTTACGGGCTTTTCGTAGCCCAAGAATCATGATATCTTGGGCAGTGGTGATTAAAGGCTAAGAGATGCTAGGATTATTATTGCACTGAATCCTGTTGCGGGATAGTCCAGGTTGATAATATTCCCAAGGGGAGTTCAAAAAACAGTTTTATTACGTAGAAGCCCGATTGGCTTGAAATTTACTCCAAAGTATAATAAATAAAGAATTTT
Organism: Monilaria moniliformis; assembly: GCA_034509125.1. Taxonomy (NCBI): domain Eukaryota; kingdom Viridiplantae; phylum Streptophyta; class Magnoliopsida; order Caryophyllales; family Aizoaceae; genus Monilaria; species Monilaria moniliformis. The sequence goes on from JAYDZE010000091.1 coordinate 7,725, forward strand.
GAACTAGAGCACTCTTGGTAAAAGATATTAATTAATTAAAACCAGCAGCTGGTTTAAATTAATAAATGGAATAGAAACTTAAACACTACAAATAAATTAATTAAAAGGAAGCCCAGATTTTATATAATATATATTTGGATGGGTAAGCCAATATTAATTTATATAGTGGTACAAATTAATATTCTATTGGGCTAATATTAAATTGGAGCTCAATTTAATTAGTAAGAGCCCAATAGGGAGGCCCAGTCTAAATTTTTGAAAATACTCTATAAATAGGAGAGGAAAATGAGTTCATATTCATTCCTACAAAATATAATTTTTGAAAATACCTAGTACACACACACAATTTTAGAAAATTACAAGCTCAAAACCCTAGTTTCCACTTTTGTTTTTTCATTTTCTCTAGTCCTATAGGTTTGATAGATTTGTCCAAATAATATTCAAATCTAGTAGTTGGGAACAGATTAGAAGTTTCACATCCACTCATTCTTCCTTAGGCCCAATGCCAATAAAGGGGAAAATAATGATGGGCAAACGGTATCTACAACCAAGATGGGAAAGAAGAAGGGCAACAAGGATGACAAGAAAAAGCAAACATGAAAATGCTTCAAATGTGGTGAGAAAGGACAATGGAAGAGTGATTGTCCACTTTGAAAGAATGGGAATGGTCAAGGAGACATGTACACATCTTGAAGAGAGATTCCAGTGGGGTGCTATTGTAGTGGAGCTTATGCTTATTTATTGCTTTCATTGTAGTAACTTTTTAGTTCTAGTTGTTTTAAACGTTGTTTAGTTTTATGCTTCCATTTTTGAAAGGAATGTAATGTTCGACTTCCAAAATAGTTTTACATATTGAATGGATTTATCGATTTCTTTTATTTATAAAAGTGTTCTGTTTCATCCATTCCAGTACAAATGATAAATAGGTACTAGAAACAATGCACAACTAAAGTAACAAACCAAAAGGTGTAGTAACTTATCAACTATCTCTAATAAGATAAAGTCTCCAAGAAATTAAATGAATGACAAGTACTTTGGCAAAGAATGGACCTAACCTTAAGAGAATTCGAGGGGTCATTGAATTTTATTCACTTAAGAATCTGTGACTAGAACCATTAGAACCTTTTAAAACCTAAGGAATCCTATGTGAAAGGTAAGATGACCAAGGAATCCTTAAAAGATCACGAAGTAAGGGCCAAGTGAAGTACTAGCAGTACATTCGTTCTGGTAGATGTGGTCAAAGAAGCTTAGATTGAGAAAAATAACGTTTTCTTTGTGAATACACCAAGAATTGTTTGTTTGATATGTCACATGTCATAATCTTTTCCGAAGATCTAAAGATTTAGAGTACTAGTGAGGCGTATCATAGAAAGACTATCAAATATCTATGATCAAATCATAGGGGCGATCATCTCAATCAAAGGTTCTCAAACTCCTTATCAGAGTTGGAGTATATTCTAGAAGATTATGTCTAGCTTGCCTCAATCAAGATGGCATAGTAAAGTGGAGAAATTGAAATCTAGCGAGATTATTTGATGAGTTGTAATTGTTATTATTATAGATTTTATTATAGTGGGAGGGTTGCTGCACAACCTTAAAGGATTCATAGACCAAAGAGACTCTTCTACACTCAGTCTACAACCAAATGAATCAGTTTTCTACAACAACCGAAAGACTATATGTACAAGAAATATAATTCTTGAAAGCATAGTCATCCATTCAAGTCTATTTGACAAAGAATTCGAGAAAATGGAAACATTCTTAGGGATGTTGTGTGAATCTCAAGAAATATTATATCAAATAAGTACTTTATAACATTATCATAGTAAAATCCCAGAAAACGGATTGGCACCCATTTTGGCATGGATTTTTTCATCTAATGATAAGCATCTCTTATGTACTTACTGAAATGAGGAGTTAAGATGAGTACTCTATCCTTCACATGATAGAAAGTCTTATGTATATTAAAAGTGTTAGAAGTCGATATCTGATTTACCGTTGGAAAGAAAGCAATGATATTAGTTTAACCCTGGTCAACGTCACTAGATTGTAGTAAATGAAAGTACTCATGTACCGTAAAAAGTCTAAGGTGTGTATCCTAGTTACGAAGCGATCAAGTAGTGCGAATGGGTTACCAACTTAGTTCTAAACTAATCGAAGTTCGAAGAGATCAACCCCTGATTATGTGTTCAACTAAGGAATAAGAGCTATGTTTGGAAAGTTGTGAAGTGAGAAGGCTTCACAAGCTTTACCATGAAAGCTAATAGCTTAGCTTGCTAAAAGTAGAAAAACAAGATTTAAAATACGTTTGTCGAGGAGAGTATTACAATGGTAATAACTCAACATGGATACTTCTAAGAGATTATGGGCATAGATGCCAATCAATATATAAAGATGTAGATCATATCAGAGAGAAATAGTGAGAGAAAAGGAAATAAGGGGAACATAAGTATGCATTAGTGCACTATTGGGTAGATCTTTCCACTAAGAGCCTGTTGTTGGAATATAAAAAATAAACTTAATTTTGTGAAGATAATATCTAGGTATTTGTAGAAGAATTATCTAGGATTATGTAGTAAATATTTGTAGTAAAAATATCTAGATATTTGTACAGTATATCTAGATATTATGTAGTAAAATATCTAGATATTTACAGAGAAATATCTAGATAATCATAATATAAAAAGAAATAAGTAGAGAATTCTAGAATACCTATGTAACCTATATATATGAGTGTGTTGTAATCATTTTGAAGTTGTAGAGAAAAGAAGTTTAAGTAAATACAAAGTTTCTAATTTACTCCAAATCACCAAAGCTTGTATCATATACACCACCACACACCCACTTTGCACTCTAAAAAATTTCCTCCAAAACTAAATTAGTCCTCCAACATATTTCTCATAGTCCATCAAAGTGGTATCAGAGCAATAAGCCCCTACATGTGGTATGACTAACTTGTCGTCGTTCCAAGTCCCCATGCTCAATAAGAGCACCTACGACAATTGGAGTATCAAGATGAAGGCGCTATTGGGAGCCCACGACGTTTGGGAGAACGTGGAGAGTGGCTACGAGGAGCCGCAAGAAGAGACCGAACTATCCCAACAACAAAGGGATAGATTGCGTGACACGAGAAAGAGAGACAAGAAGGCTCTCTATGTCATCTATCAATCGCTAGGGGACGACAATTTCGAGAAGATCTCGAGTGCGAGCACCGCCAAAGAAGCATGGGAGAAGCTCCAAATCTCATGTGCAGGAGCAAAGCAAGTAAAGAATGTACGTCTCCAAACTCTAAGAGGAGAATTTGAATCTTTGCACATGAAAGAGTCCGAATCGGTTTCGGATTACTTTTC
>JAYDZE010000102.1:0-11073 GCA_034509125.1 Monilaria moniliformis
CTAACGACGGACACAGGTCCGTCGTTGATTTCACCGGCGACCAGGAAATCAACGACGTATTATGTCCGTCGCCGATCCGTCGGGAGAGGCAATCGGCGACGGAAATTGTGGCGTCGGCGACGGAATTTTCCGTCGTTAAATCGGTGTTTTTTTGTAGTGGTGGGACGGACATATTTTGAAGTTGGAGATCCTTGAACCATAAATTGAATGTGACGACACACAAATTTGAAATTGAGTTAAGGCATCACCTAGCTAGACAGGCCTAGCTAGTATCTTAATCTTGAAATTCTTATGCTACGGCCAACATAACAATCCAATATCTAATGATTTATATAAGTTGGAATAGACTTCATGTAGGAACTCATATATACATTAATAATTATTGCACTAAATTCAACACCTAAATCTTAAATATACTAGCTATCAAATCACGACTTTAAAGCATTTAATTGAATCCGTAATAATTTCAAAAAACTAGTTATTAATTAATTTAGTGCTTTTGTGTTGTCTTAAGGGTTTAGTTACTTTGTAGTGGTCAGAGAATCATAATAAATTTATAATCAGGTTATTTACGTAGCAAATAAAGATTTTGATAGATGGACTATGATTAATTAAAACCGAATCTGTATGTAATAAGGGAAAGATGTTTTAATTTTCTAGTGAAGTCACCCTTAAGATAATATTTTATTATTTTATTTGTATGAGGATAGATGTTATCTTTGTTTTTTTTAGTTTAAAGATTCTTGAATTAACCACAAGCTTGTATTTTAGTGGTATTCTCCTTCTTCTAACAAAATAATATTAAGACTTTTAAAATGATATATAATATAGATTTTGATAAAACTACACTCGAAATGGGCCGACCCATTTGGACCAACTAGATTTTTGGACCTGGGTCAAGTCAAACTAATACGATTTAGATGAGAATCTTCTGTAAGCAAGCCAATTAGCCCAACATGCAAATTAAGACTACATGTTGCAATAAATTATAATATTATTATTTTATATAATCCGACTCGTATAGTGAGTATCCATAGATGACTTTCCAAATCCGTCACAAATTCCAGTTTAAGACTTAGCAAACTCATGCTATTAAGATTAAATAAAGACGGTACGGTCCATTGTCACCCCTAGTGTCGATAATGAAGGTTAATTGTTTCAGAAATTAGGAACATTGTCGGTTTTGTAACTATCATATTATTTTATTTCGTAAAAAAATTAATAGACTATTATTAACTTAACAAATTCTAAGATAAAGCGAAGAACCAAATATCCACAACAATAAGTAAATAAAATAAATAAATAATAAACCTTAAATATTAATGCTTTAAAAAACTCAAAATTAAAGGAGCTCGACTCAAAATAATAGTAATGCTCACTGAGGTCTGACCAAATCCTAATTTGGGCCTTCATTGCCCAGCATGCTAAGTCGATGTACCCGGTCCTAATATGCTAAAAGGAGGTCCGACCAAATTCGCATTTGGGCCTTGATGGCCTAATATCTAACTTAAGAATAGGGAGGCCCACAGCATCACCAGTCTCAAAGAAGCTAGACTAGCTATTCGGACTTTCAACACATATGTGACAGCTTGGAAATCATATAGTATATAGTTATGACAAAGTCACAATATCATGCAGTATATATATTTATTTCTTTCTTTCATCAAAGGGGGAAGCCAAAGTCCATCTTTCTTCATTAATTCTTTCTGTACAATTGGACACTCCCCTGCCAACACAATCTCTATAGATATATAGCTACAGCAAACAAATTTCATGAATGAAGCAAAAATCCCAAGAAGAAAAGAATCAGAATCAGAATCTGGCACAATGTGAAGGCAAACCAGTTTCATGATTCACCATAACCACCTCAGTGGCAGTGCACTCGAGCACATCCTGCCCCAGCTTCGCCCCGGCAGCCTTCAAACCCTTCAAAGACACAGCCTGATTGAACAAGTTCAATGATGGCAGCTTTGATGCAGGAGGCAGCTTCCCATTAGGCAACAACGTTCTATAATCCTGCTTCATCAACGGCACCTCAAAATCCGACTTATCATGCTTCACAACGTTGTCTTTCGCGCTGATGTGAGCGCCGGGCTCCATGTGATTGGTGGAGAAACTCTGCTGGTTCGGGAAGTTGGGGTACAGGCTAACATACCCTCTCAAATACATCATATCAATCAGGAACTTCTTCCACGAGGCCTGCCACCCATTGGTTCTCGATTTAGGGATTTGGACCGGATTCTCCTTAGCATCCTCGGTGAACCTCATGTTCATGTACACATAGAATTCCCTCCATTGTTTTGGTAAGAAGACTGCACCCCAGCTGCAGGGGAGCTGGTGAAGGTAGGGTGTGTTTGGATGGATGCGTTTGAAGTAGTCTGTGGCATTCCATTTGGGCCTCTCCTTGACCACCTCCACGAGGCGGGGCGTGTAGAGGGAGATGGAGGAGAGCTCCGGGAGGGAGACTTGGGGGTCGTAGTGGTAGTCGAGGAGGGCGTACTTGATCCAGAGGTAGAAGTAGGGGGAGACCTCTATGTCGTCCTCGAGTAGTAGCCCAAATTCGTCGTCTGAGGAGGGGTACCAGCTCTCGCTCACGGCGCGTATTAAGCCGCCTTGAATGATCCTCCTGCGTAGAACCTTGGGGCCGTGTGGCCAGGGGAATGCGTTCACGAGTTTTAGTGTGGCCTCATCGACTCTGCTGTCCATGTTGAAGGTGATGGCGACCTCGTCGCCTAGGAAGTAGGAGTTCTTGATGGAGTTGAGCAGCCTGGCTAGGGATGTGGGCCGGTTTTGTGTGATGATGCTTATTGTCAGCCTCATTCTGTTCCAATCTGTTTCATGTTAAAAGTAGGTCAGCAAAGAGGTTGTATAATGGAAACAGGAAGGTGAGTTACGGGGGTCTTACTAGGCAGCGTGGTGGGGCGGAGATCGGCCATCCAGAGCGCTTTTGTCACCGAGGCTCTCGGCAAGAGCACCAATGTGGAGTAAGTGGTGCCATTCTTGCTGATAGTAGTCGACTCCGTCGCCATCTTCAGCGCCTTCTTCACGTTGGAGTCGATGTCCGAGACCGTGATCACGACGCTAGGGTTGTGGATCTTGATCAGCCCCTTCATACTAGCATACACGCCTTGCAACACGGGGACCTCCGAGTTTGAGAGGCTGCTTGAGATGGCCCCAATGCCGAGATCAAAGATCTTGAACCTCCTCTCCCTGCAGACCGCCTTAGGCCATTTCAGGGCCACGGCGGCCTCCTCACAGGGGCAGAAACTGCCCCCGGAGACCACAATGTAGGCCTTCTTCCCCACGGTCACCCTGAACTTCTCAAGCAGAGGGGCGAGCGCCTTCACCTCATCGACGGAGTGGGCGTAGAAGAGGGCGTCGATCTTCTGAGGGTACATAGCCGCCCACTGCGTCACGTAGCCATTAGAGAGGGCCTTCCACCATTGATCATCTCGAACTTGAACAATGTCTTTGAAGATCACAGTAGTCTCAGACACATAGGCCAGCCTGTGCTCACTATCACCCCATGTCTCCTTATCATTTGGATCCACAGGGACCACGAACGAGCCCGCGTTCCTATACTTCTGAAGCTGATAGCTGCAATCCACATTCCAAATTTTAGACATCATTAATTAAAACAATAATCTACACTCGACAAGCCACAATATCAAACCAAACCAAACCAAACAAAGATACATACCTCAAGTGGAGATCTTCACCGGTTGCGAAAGTGAAGGGCGTCTCGATGAACAGTGTCTTGATGAGCTCAGCAGATAGGAACCACGAGCTAGACAGGAAATCAACCTGCACAACTCTGTCAATGGTGATATCATAAGCCGGATCGGGTAGATACAAGCCGGCCTCCTTGGAGCGGAACTTTCTATAGCTAGGGAAGGTGAAATCCTTCTGTCTGAAAGGCAAGATCCTCCCAATGCTGCCTAGAACAGAATTCTTGTATTTCTCTGTTCCTGCAACGTGCGACATGATCTGCAGCATCTTCTTCCCCGGGATCATGTCATCATCAAGAATGTAGACGAGGTCTGCCTCTGTCTGCAATGCCATCTGGAATCTGCCATAGTATTTGAAATCATAGCTTGAGCTAATGAAACTGATTCTTGAATTGTTGTAGCTCTCGACAATTCTTTTCAAGGATTGCTCATTGGGACTCCCAAACGAGAGCACCCAAACATGGTGGAATGGGAGAGTCTGATGCAGCAGAGAATCGAGCTGAGCGCAGAGCGTCCTGCGCTTGAAGTGGTTAAGGATCACGGTCACCTTGGGGATATTGGGGCCGTGCAAGTCCCACTTGGATTTCATCCCCATCAACTCGGAGAGTGTCTCAGTTCCAATATTCTTTTTCTGGAAGCTCTGCACGTCGTTGTAGAGATCCCTCTTGAACTTGATCATCACCTCGTCGTTGGACTTCTTCTGCACGAAGTCGATCTGCTCGTGCTCGCACACCTCGGAGGGTACCCGACCAACGAGGGCGTTGCTGGGCTCTTGGTAATGGCTGACGGCGTGTGGGGTGACCATGAACTGCTTCCACTGGTGCGCGATTTTGGTGGCCCAGGAGAAGTCCGGCTTGGCCCGGAGATCCACGGAGGGGCTCATGAAGTAGAGGAGGAAGGTGGCGTACACGGCGAAGGCGAATTGTAGGCATGTCAGCACAGTGACGAGCTTAGATGGAGAGCTCTTCTGCACCTTCAACTTAGCCCCTTTCCCACCACCCATGTATTCGCTCAGCATTCCTTCCAAATAATCACCGCTTCTCGCGTTTCTCGACATTCCCATATCACCAATTTTAGCTAACTGCAATATGCAAACATCACTTATAACACAAATCAAGAAAAAGGAAGCTGCAATCTTGCAAACTTAAAGTATCTTTGTTCGACCTCAAGAATCAAGATTTACTGAAAAGTAGAGTAGCTTTGATTAGCGATGCATTGTGTGCAGGTTGGACAACATATATAGGGGTAGGGGCGAGTAAAGTGTGAAGGGAAACACCATGAAAAATGCAGCAAAGCTCACATGGGTTAGCCCCTAAAAATAAAATTAATCAATCTGAACCACTTCCTTCACATACAAAAATCATTAAGCTACTAATGAGAAAAGCCTCCAGCCTCGCCGCGAAAGAAGGCACAATTAATAATCGCAAAAAAATTTGAAGACTTTATGAAACTGAATTCGAACAACATTAAATGTTGGTAATGAAAAATGGAATGTATTACGTGAGGCCAACTCAAAGCCTCTTCTTCGCATTATCATTTCACATACTCCAAAAACGAGGAACCAAATTAGAAATCATAAATATGTCAAACCATCAAGTTGAAAATATAAGATAATGACTTTAAACAACAAAAAACAAGCCTTGAAAAGAGCAGAGAATCATCGGTATATTACCTTGATCGAATCAAAGAATAAAGTAAGAATCAAGAAGATTAAGGGACGTCGATTGAGGCCCTTTTCTTCCTCAACAAATTAACTAAAGCTTCCACAAAAAAGCTCAGAACATGCAGCTAATTATGAATTCCATAATTAGGACACGTAAATGATGTTTAGATTATTTGAATGAACGAAGATTGCTTTCGACGAAATTTATGTAGGCAACGAAAAAGGTGGGCTTCAGGGGTTGACTTTTGGCAGCTGTTTTCTTTGTACTAAGGGGCTGAGCGTAGATGCAGTTTGCAGCAATCTTTTATTCTTTGCTAATGGCTTTTGGCCTAATTTTTCCTTTTTTTTGGACTGATTTTGCTTGCATTTGTGGATGATTCAATCTTGTGTGGCTCTTTCGAAACCGTGTTTGATCAATTTTTATTTTCTTTTTTGGATTGTGACCAGTTTTGTTTCTGCAGGGGTTAGGAGGAGAAGAAGATTTTGAAATAAAAGTTAGGTGAATTCGAATTAATTTAATTATGGTTAAACTGAAATTTTATTGATTTTATATGTTTATAATTGTATAGAGTTTCACCTGCAACGTTGAATGAAAAGTTTTAAATTGGTTTTTGTGAGATGCTTTTAGTGAATTAAGTCAGAATTATTGTGTGCATGGAAGGAAGAAGAAATGCATGCGAGACATAACTTTCTAGTTATGGAAATAATTAAGTCTGTTTGTAGAATTTAAAAATATGATTAATGGAATCAGTTAAGAGTTTGTTCACGGATGGAAAAAGTAAATATTTAGAGTGTACTGAACTAGTTTATTTAATTACTACTTTGGGACCCACTTCAAGTCAAATTAGCGCTGAGAAAGTTAATTATGGAGGAGGTTATCGTTAACTCGTTGTATTTTACCAATTCAAAAAAATTTATGAACTTGGTAAAGAAATGCTAATTAATGCGGTTTAATTACTTGTATAATTTTTAAATATTATATCTAATATATAAGTGGGAATTTTGTTCAGTGTAATTTCAAATTTGAAAGTTTAATTGCTAAATAAATCCCAAGCTTTCGATCTTAGACTCAACTTTTTAATCGGTAGTAATTAAATTCATATCTTTTAAAAAAAATTATGACTTTTGGAGCTCAAATTTTCATATTTATTCGATATCAAACTTAAAATTGATTTATGGAATCTTAAAATTGATTGAAGAGATCGTACCTTCAATAACAAAATTCTTGATATACAAACAAGTTTTCCCCTTTGAGTGAAATTTTATTGAATAAAATGGGGCTTCTAGAAACATATGAATAAACAAAAAGGAAAGGGATCGAGGAGTGAACCTTCTAGACCAGAAGGAATTTAAAAGTAATAGAAAGAATTGAATGCCTTATTAATTTGGGCGCGTCTACCTTGGGTAAATTGGGTTGGTTTGAGAATAAAAATATGTCGATCATTAATTAAAAAAGAGACAAAAAAAATATTCATTTTAAAATAAGAAAGACAAATTATAGTCTTATAATAATATATATACATATATATGAAGTGAGAATCATATATATAGGTTAGGTGAGATCTAAGAATCATATTCAGCAATCACAAAAATCTACAATGAATTCATTTCTTTATTGGATGAATACAATATTTGGGTTTGAATCTTGAAGAGGGCGGAAATTTTATACTTATTTGTTCATTTCTTCTTCAATAATTTTTATGTGCTTGTTCGTCTTCTCATTTCTCACAAAAAATCAAATTCTCATTGGATCCCTACTACGATTTATCCTTTAGCGTGTAATAGTGTATTATGAAAATTTTAACTTGTAAAAGTGCAGTAGATCTATTTTAGCTAATACACACTCTTACACACTCGCTCGACGTAGCATGTAAGAATGTATTATTTTCATTTTGTATAAAATAAAACACAAATTGAAATATGCGTACTCGTAGTAACAATGGCAACAGGGGTGGTTGCAATTGCAATAGCAACGACGATTGAGGTGGCGGCTCAGTTTCAGACTTTCTAGGGAAGGCATTTGGATGTCTGAGGAAGATGCTTGGTGGGTTGGGTGGGTGGATGGGCAGGGATTTGGGAGGGACAAGGGTTCAACGGAATTTTATTTTTATTTTTATTTTTACTTCTATTTTCTATTCTATATTTATTAAGGGTAAATATGATTTTTTTTACACTAAAAAGAGTAAGTTTTATACATTTTTTTAGAGGTGTATATAATTTATCTTTGTTATATGAAATTGGGTATTTTTTACTATTGACCCTAATGATGATCATTTAATTAATGTATGAAAAATAAAAGGAGGGTGTGTTTGAACAAAAATTTAAAGAAAAGATTTATAAAATAAACATTGTGAGTATTTGGTATTATGGGAGAATACTTCAAATTTTCAATTTATTTAGAAGCTAGTAAATTTCCTTTCTTCCTTTTGTTGGGAAAGCAAGAACACACATAATTAGAAGTAGTCTTCTTGTATCCATGTTGGATCATCACAGACTCAAACTTCTTGTACCATTGCCTTGGAGCTTGTTTCAAGCCATACAAGCTCTTCTTCAACTTGCAAACATAGTCCTCTTTGTCTTTCACCACAAAACCTTCCGGTTGCTCCATGTAGATTTCCTTCCCAAGATCACCATGAAGGAATGCTGTTTTGACATCCATCTGTTCAACTTCCAAGTCAAGACTGGCTGCAAGACTCAAAACAACTCGAATTGAACACATTCTCACAACTGGAGAGAATATTTCTTCATAGTCAACACCCTTTCTCTGACTGTAGCCTTTAACCACTAATCTAGCCTTGTATCGTGGAGATAAAGCACCTTGCTCATTGTTCAACCTGTAAATCCATCGATTCTTCAAAGCTTTTCTGTCTTTGGGCAACTTGACTAGCTCAAAAGTATGATTATCGTGCAATGATTTCATTTCATCATTCATTGCCTCAAACCATTTATCCTTATCCTCATTTATCATGGCCTCTTCAAAGCACTCAGGTTCTCCCCCGTCAGTAAGTAATACAAACTCATCAGTAGAATAACGAATAGAGGGAATTCTCTCTCTAGTGGACCTCCTGAGAGCAACTGTAGGTGCATTGTTATCAACATGAGGTTGATCATGTACCTCATTTGAATCATCTTCTATGTCAACATCAACAATATCATGTGGGACATGATTGTTATCAACATTCTGATCTTCATTGGTTGCATCAGGCATATGAGACACGGGAGTAGGATCCAAATCAACAAGATCATCATAACTGTGAGACTCTGACTTCTCCATCTTCTGAATATCTTCAATATTCTGATCCTCCATAAAGATAACATCACGGCTTCTGACAAGCTTCTTCTCAACAGGATCATAAAGTCTATAGCCAAATTCATCATGACCATAGCCAAGGAAGATGCACTGTCTCGTCTTGACATCTAATTTGGACCTCTCATCCTTTGGCACATGTACGAAAGCTTTACATCCAAATACACGTAAATGATCATAAGAAACATCCTTACCGTACCATATTCGATCAGGAACATCTCCATGTAAAGCAGTGGCAGGTGATAGATTAATCACATGTGCAGCAGTATATAAAGTCTCACCCCAAAAAGATTTAGACAAATGTGCTTCCGAAAGAATACATACGACTCTCTCCACCAAAGTTCGGTTCATCCTTTCTGCAAGGCCATTGAGCTGTGGAGTCTTGGGAGGCGTCTTCTGATGTCTGATGCCTTGTCGTCTACAGTACTCATCAAAAGGGCCAAGGTATTCACCACCATTGTCTGTGCGAATACACTTTAATTTCTTTCCAGTTTCTCTCTCAACAGAAGCATGAAATTCTTTAAAGACCCCAAGAACCTGATCTTTATACTTCAAGGCATACACCCATAGTTTCCTTGAGCAATCATCAATGAATGTCACAAAATAACGTGCACCACCATGTGTCTTTGTCTTCATAGGACCACAAAGATCTGAATGTACCAATTGAAGTAATTCAGATTTTCTGAAGGATGGAAAACTCTTGAAGGACACTCTATTCTGTTTCCCAGCTAAGCAGTGACTGCACCTTTGCAAATTTGCAGCTTTCACTCCAGAAAGAACATTCTTCTTGGCTAAGCAATCAAGTCCTTTCTCGCTGATGTGACTGAGTCTTCTATGCCATAATTCTGAACAATTATCATGCTTGACTGCATTGACTGAATCAATAGAGACTGAAGCATTGGTCCAGTACAAACCTGAACACTTCTTCCCACGAGCCACAATAAGAGAACCCTTAGTAAGTTTGCATTGCCCATTACCAAAGGTACTGACATAACCTTCATCATGCAAGACACTAGTAGATATCAGATTCAAGCGAATATCGGGTGCATGTCTGACATTCTTCAACACCAGCTTTATCCCAGCTTTAGTTTCCAAGACAACAACTCCAATGCCAACAACCTGTGAACGACCATCATTACCCATCTTTAATACCCCATAGTCACCTGGAGTATAAGATGTGAAGAAATCCTTTCTTGAAGTCACATGGAACGAGGCACCACTGTCGATAACCCAACTTGATTCATCAAAGGTAACATTAATCAAGTTGTTATCACAAACAACTATCAGATTACCTGAAGTCATGGTTGCAACATGGCGATCATTTTCACTATCTTTTCCTTCTGACTTGATCTTATCTTTGTTCTTCAACTTGAAGCAGTTTTTCATCAAATGCCCCTTTTTATGACAATAATGGCACTCAACATTTTGGTATTTTGATTTGGATTTGCTTCTGCTCTTGCCCCTTTTATATTCTCCATGATCCCTATCCTTGCTTCTCCCCCTGTTTTCAGTAACCAAGACATCGGATTTTGAAGTAGATGTCTCATGAGTTCTACGCCTCACTTCTTCATTCAAGACAGCAGCTTTCACATACTCCATAGTTACTGTACCACCGGGAGCAGAACTGATCAAAGAGACGCGAAGATTTTCCCAAGAATCAGGCAAAGTATTGAGCAACCAAAGTCCCAAAATCTCATCCTCAAACTTTACACCCATGTCAGACAACTGATCAAAACACCCTTGAAATTCATTCAAGTGGTCAGAAATGGAACAACCTTCCTTGAATCTCAAATTCATAGCCTGTCTGAGTAAGAACAACTTGTTATTCCCAGTTTTTGATGCATACAAGGATTCAAGCTTATCCCACAACGTTCTAGCATGGGATTCATTGTAGATGTGATTCAGGACATTATCATCTACCCACTGTCGAATGAAACCACAAACCATTTCATGTTCAAAAGTCCATTCTTCATCACTTTTAGACTCCGGCTTCTGAGTAGCAAATACCGGCAGATGTAACTTTTTAACAAAGAGCAAATCCTTCATTTTACCCTTCCATTTGTGGTAGTTTGTGCCATTCAAACTGATCATCCTACTGTAGTTTGGCTCCATCATTCAATCAAGACAAATAACAAATTACTCCGGCGCTCTGATACCACTTGTTGGGAAAGCAAGAACACACATATATGTGTTATGCCCAAGATCAACACCTTTCCCTCTTGCAAGAATCTGTGAGGAGCAGCATCAGGTATCCAAAACAACAAGATGAATCCAAGAACAAACAAAGCGATAAGAGACGCGATTTTTACGTGGAAAACCCTTTCAATGTGAAAGAGTAAAAAACCACGAGACCCTTCGGTCTAACAAACTCCACT
>JAYDZE010000113.1:0-11073 GCA_034509125.1 Monilaria moniliformis
GATCTCTAACTACGAAAAGCGGTAAAGACTACTCTAAGGAAAGCGGTAAAATGGATAGTGATTGGAGGGCGTCACTTTTTCAACCAAAATTAGCTTATCAATATCCATCTTCTTCTCCTTTTATAGAGCTTGTTAGGTGGGGGCAGGATTCTGGTGTTTCGCACCCCACCTTCTTTACGCTGAGGCTTCAGTCCTCGGATGTGTGCGTGTCTTTGCTGGGTAGTCGCATCGCCTATCTGGGCTACTTGATGCTGGATCCTTGCTCTTCCTTCTTCCTTGCTTTGCCTTCTTCGCTCCGCCAGTCTGCCCAGTTTACCAGTGCTGATAACCCAATGAATCCTTCAAAAGTGACATCCTTTGGCACAGAAAACATGCGAATCAGACCGGAAACAAGGGTCGTTATTTGGGCTAATCAAATCTCCTCACACTTAAGGCATGCTTGCCATCAAGCATGAGTCGACTTTTAAGTAGGCCAAATAACGCCCTGTAAATAGCTTTTCCCCCGACTCTAAGACAAAAGAAAAGAAAGACGAAGAAAAGAAAGAAGAAAAACAAGAGAAAAGAAAAGAACAAAGACTCAAGACAAGACTACGAAAGAAAGAAAGAAAACAAGACATAGCTACATTCAATTCGGGCAGTTTATAGGTCTAAGGCTAATAAAAACTTGAGTTAAGGATCAAACTGCCCTAATGGTTCACTCCCTCACTTCGCTCAAAGGTTGATTCTCTCTTTTGAGTGCTATTTCATTGCATGTTTTTGGAATATTTCGCGGTCGACTGGCATCTAAAGGTCTTCAACTTAGGTTTTAATGGGGCTTGTGATAGACATGGTTTGACCCAATTTGTTCTAAGTTGGACAGTCTTCTCTTTTTTCTGAGGGTGCGAGTTGGCTTAAATTGCCCTAATTGAAGGCTTCAGGTTCTGTTCTTGGTGCATTTTTTTCTTTGTTGTTCGTGGGATTAGCCATTTCCCTCAATTTTTGCACTCTAACATTTTTCTGATTTTTCAATTCAGCCTGCCTCTTAGTGTCTCAACTTGCCCTATTTGTAGGGTTTCCCTCTTGATCTTTTTGACTGTTGAGCTTACATTTTGTGAATGAAGAAAGTATAAACCAGGCTCAAACTGGGCAACTAGGGGATATCATTGGGTGATGGTTCGAAAGAATTAAGGCCCAAATGGTTATTCCCTATGCCTCTATCATTACCTATCGACGTTGGAATATTCTAAAACTTGCTTCTTTTTACCTCATCACTCAAAAAGGAAGATGCGGGGGTTACCCCGCTTAAAGCTCAATTCTTACAAATATGTGGGTGCTCCGGGCAGTTTGGGTCCATCATCCTCAAGTTATTCTATTTAACCTAAATATGGGGACCTATTAATCTGCCATACTTGCACATGCTATGTAAAAAGAAATAGAACAGAAACAACAAACAAACAACCTTCTCACACTTGGTCGATTGACCAAGTGTAGGAGAAAAGACTCTAGACAAGATAAAAAGAAAAGAAAGAAAGGAACAAAAGAAACAAGACACACAAAAGGGGGAAAAAAGCTAAATACGTGTTTACCGGGTGCGCTGGCTGGATCGCGCTTGCGATCCAGCTCTGGATATACTGGCTCTCGCTGGTGGGTCGGGGTTGGCTTCTTCTGGCTCTGGTGGCCTTGGTTCTTGGCTACTGGGGCGTGGTGGTTCCAGATGTAATTGGGGCTTCTTCGGTGGTTCCCTTGATAAATTTCTTTAAAGCCTTTGCAAATTTCCTGAACTCCTTTTTGATTTCCTTCATTTCTTCTTCCATTCTAGTCAGCTGTTGTTTTAGTTCTCCCAACTCTTCAAGGATTTCTTTCACCATTCTTGGTTCCTGCTTGCTGCCTTCTCCTTCGCCTTGGGCTGTTTGTCCCTCGGAATCTGGGATGTGTAAGAATGTGCTCGTGTTGAGCACAGCTTCGCACGGGACGTAGAATTGGAGTCGTCCTTCTCGCATATGTATGATCAAGGTACCTCGCAGGAAAAACAAATCGAACTTAGAAGGTAGAGGGTAAATTTCCAAAAACAAATCATTTGGAAACACTACTTCATAATTTCTCTCCAAGAATGCTCCTAGGATATGGCATAAGGTAATGTTCCGGCTGGGGTGAGTGCTAATCAACTTAATCTGGTAAGCCAACCAAAAGCCTAAGTCTACCCGCGTCCCTTGATACATGCACCAAGTTAAATACAATTCGGTCACAGAAACTCTCCCAAAACTAGTGGTTTGGCCTAACAGGTTGTAGGCTAGGAAGGTTTGACACATGCGCAGTACGGGATTTAAGATATGATGCCCTCTGGCTTGTGTAAGCTTGAATAGCCCAGCTGCAGGGTGTGAAAGCACTGCCCAGGCGGCTTGCTGCTCAAAGAAAATGTTGTGTCTATTGGGAATGGCTCTCTCGGCAGTTTGGAATGTAAGTTCTAATGATTCCTCAAATGACACAATTCCTTATCTTAGGTTCCATTCTAATAAGTTCATCTCATGCACTCTACCCAATAACCGGAAAGAAATTAAGACTCCCTCTAGTTGCAATTTGGTGTGAATTTGAAAGAGTTGAAAAATTCATCAACCAACACATTAGGTATATCAACAGCAGATATGTACAATAACCAACCAAAACAAATCCTAGTAAAGTACCCCACAAATTCATCAAAGCAAGCGAGTGAATCAAGAGATAAAAAATCTATGGTTTGGCCGGCCCGATACTCCTTACCGAGTTAGGCCATCACCTTATGCTGAATGTTATCTTCAGAACACGTCTTGATTTGGTTCAGGAGCTCTTCATCTAGAGTGATTTTGATTTTGGGAACGCTCCATGTGTCGGGAGGTGGTGAACATGTCACTGATTCTTCTTGCGAGTTAGAGGGGCTGCGGGCTTCATACCCTGAGCCTTCTGGGTCAGAAAGCATGCCCTCATCAACTGCTCTCACCGATGGTTCCGTCTCCATTGGCTCCTTGCCTTTTCTTCTTCGTTCGGCCGCTAGAAACCTCTCGCTGCGTCTGGGTTCTTTCTGAATAGGAGCTGCCTCGCCTTCTGGTGCGCCTTCAATCCGGGCAACAGGCAGGGGTCCCAGTTGAGGGTGAGTTCCCTCTACAGTTTGTACTGCAGCTGCCAGTCTCATACTCCTTCTACTCCTTAAGATGAGTGTATATTCGATTTCTGGCTCAGACGAGCCAGCCCTTCTTGTTGTTGTATCATCTTCTTCAGTTCTTAGCCTCTTAGAACTTGGGGTAGTCATATTCGTGAATGCTTTGGACTGATCTTAGTTTGGTGGGTTAAACAGTTCTTGGTTGGTTCAGCTTAGGGTTCAAAGAGTTAAAGAAAAGTGGAAATTCTGCGAATGGCACGACGGCTGGGTTTTATAGGCATAAGTGTAACGGCTCTTTTAGGCTAGACCTTCTGGTTGCCCTGTTTGTACGTGTTTCCTCTTCTAGCCGTTCAGTCTTTACTGCAATTGTCTAATCAACCCCTCCGTCAATGCTTGACATAGGCGCCGTTTCCATTTCTAGAATTCCAAATTCAAAAATGGCATTCTCTCCTCTGCGTGCGTCCCCACTGAATCGGCTTATTCATACGTGGCATCTGTTTTAAACAAACAAAACTTAACATTAAAATTAACTTAAAACAAACTTAAAACAGATAGATTATTTACAAAAAGATCTTCCTCGCAAGGAATCGTTCTCAATCGGTTCTGGATATGCTTCAAATTGCCCGATTGGAACGTCCTTTCCGCCTCTATTTCTCATTTTGCGCGGGTGCCTGGCCGAGCAAGTGCTCCTTGCCAGGGTGCTGAACTTGAGCTGGCATTCTCCCCTCATTCACCCTCATTTCATTCATAGCCACCGCCAACTGGGTCATCTGCCTAGTTAGAGAATCCAGACTTGCCTTCTGCTCTTTTTGGACGTCTTGCATCTTGTGAACAACGTCATTGTTGGACTGCAAATTCGTTTGCATGGATTGCTGGGCCTGGATGAGTTCCGCCATCATGTCCTCAAGACTCCTTGGGGCTTTAGGATGCCCTACTTGTTGGTGATTCTGGTTGGCCTGAAAGTTGGGTTGAAAATTTCGAGGGTTAGTGGCCCGATATGGGTACTGATTTTGCTGAACATTTTGATTGTTTTGGCCTTGAGGAGGGTTGTTTTACTGTGGATTTTGCTGGTTCAGTTGTTGATCTTGATTAGGTTTGCGCCATCGGAAGTTCGGATGGTCTCGCATGCCCGGATTGTATGTGGGTTAGAACGGGTCTCGCCTCTGGGCATGAGTTTGCCAGTTTCCTACGGTATTCAGCTGGGCAGTTCGATCCTCTTACGCCTTGCAGTACATAGAGGTGTGGTTGGTCCTTGTGCAAACTCCACAAACCTCTTCGAAAGATGGCCATTTTCTTACCTTTTCCAATACTGAAACTTAGCATCTTTTCCGACTTCTCAATTTTTCCTTCGAGTTTCTCCTCAAGCTCTTCCTTGCTAGTGCTCGCGTGAGCTGCCCTACGCAAAAGTCTTACGCTGGGCTCATCATACTCCCGCGTCGTATCCACTAAAGTTTGGATCACTTTCCTTGCTTCGCTTACTCTTTTTGTT
Source organism: Monilaria moniliformis (assembly GCA_034509125.1). NCBI lineage: Eukaryota > Viridiplantae > Streptophyta > Magnoliopsida > Caryophyllales > Aizoaceae > Monilaria > Monilaria moniliformis. The sequence goes on from JAYDZE010000113.1 coordinate 4,602, forward strand.
GAAAATCCTCCGCCGCTCGAAGAATTTACCAAATTCTTTGTCTCAGCCGTCATGTCCTGATAGAAGTACTAGAGCAAGTCTCGCTCCGACAACTTGTGATTCGGGCAACTATCAACTAGCCTCTTGAATCACGACCAGTATGCGTTCAAGGGTTTGTCATATCCTTGTTGGGCTCCAGTGATCTCCTTCTTCAGTGCATTAGTCTTCGTGGCTGGGAAAAAGTACTCTAAAAGCAGCCTCTTCATTTCCAGCCATGTTTCCACGGAGTCCCGTGGAAGGCTAACGAACCATGCGTTGGCTTCGCCCGACAACATGAATGGTAACACCGACAACCGAAATTGCTCATCTGTTACTCCACCAGGTCTTTTCTGAATTCGGCACATTTTGATAAATTTCGTAAGGAAATTATACGAGTCCTCGTTCTTTTTGCCGTAGAACTTGGGCAGGACATTGAGGAGTGCCAGTTTAATTTCTATTGGTGGGGTTTCGTCGGGCAGTTTGACGGGGGTAGGCGGTTCATCAGTAACGTGACATGCCAAATCTTCTAAGCGTGGATCATCTTCTCTATCAGCCATCATTTTGGTGGGTTGAACACAAGGTGTGCAAACTTCAACTACGGTCTCTTCCTCTGACTCGGACTCGTCAGGTAGGGCTACTTGAACACCCTCCCTACTCTGCGCGACCTTTAATATCTAGAGACTCTTCTCTGTACGGTCGATCTCGGGATAGAACACTAGCTTCGGTTGTGAAGACCGGCTCATACACTGTAAAGAAAAGAAAAAAAAAAGAAACAAGGTTACTAAGAATTTACAAGAAAAACTCTTCAATCATGGAACATCGCCATCTCCCCGGCAACAGCGCCATTTTGATCGGCGGGTTTTTCGCTCTGTTGTTAGATGGAAGGTACGAATCGCCCGGATCAAAGATAATTTATAATACCCTACAGTCCCAAATACTATTAATTAGTAAGTGGTAAGACAGGGTGTCGATCCCACAGAGAGATTGGATATTCGCCCAGATTGAAGGGGGTTTTTTGGGTTTTGGCTATGCAGCCACGCCTAATGGGGTATGTTGGATGAGGTTTATGGAAATAAACTTTACTAAACTTAAAAGGACACGGTACGGGAAAGTACGGGAATTTAAAGGACTCTACTAACCTGGCCCTAATGAAAGGTGGTACTGAACTGAAGAACGGGAAAAGATTAACACGAAAGCAAGATCTACTAAACTAACTAAACACGGACTCACTAATCTAAGGAACAAAAGCTAAAAGGGATAATTAGTTAAATTGCAAAGGTACGAAAAAGGACTTGCTGAAACTAGAAACAGGTGGCACTCTCTTGGCTAAGTGGTCCCAAGGACAGGTACTAACCGCCTGAATGTACTGTGCTGCGCTAACACTACCTGAAACACTAACAAAAGCTGCAACTAACTAAATCAAGTACTCGTCCCCTCCATGCTCCTCATTCCCATTGATGTAGGATGAAGATACACGTGTTAACCAGATTTGGCACTGACGTACTTATACTTGAAGAATACTAAAGACTGAAAGCGGTAAATCTACCTACAGACTGCCCTACTTGAAGGTAGGGGTTTTAAGAAACAGAAATTACAACTAAAAAAACATGAAACTACTTTTAAACTAAACGAGGTCAAGAACCAGGACGCATTGTCACCATACGCCTCGGACTCGACCTTAGTAACAGAAAATGAACTTAAAGTAACTAAGGAGCTTGGCACTCGATCGTGCTGTCACCACACGCTCGCGAACCTCATTGCCGGAAACAAAGCACTAAAACTAAGCTAACAACGGCAACACTAAGTCCCGAGCGCACACTGTCACCACGCGGCCGGAAACTAGCGAGACCACTTGAACACTCAAGCGATAAAACGACTAAGTACTCAGCAGCATTGTCACCATACTTCCGTGCACTTAGTCGCGAGAGCAGACCTAAAACTACCGAATGCAGTAAAGAAAGCTTGTAAAACGACTAAGTACTTGGCCGTGTTGTCACAACATGTCCGCGAGCTTAGTGATATTTAAACTAGGCGAGGAATTGTAAACGAAACTTGAACTGAACAGAAATTTAACTTGGATAAACTTGCTAAATGCAATGTCACGTTACACTTAACAGGAAAATACAAGGATCAACTAAGCTAAGGATCTAACTACGAAAAGCGGTAAAGACTACTCTAAGGAAAGCGATAAAGTGGAAGTTGATTGGAAGGCATCACTTCTTCAACCAAAATCAGCTTCTTGAAATACAGCTCGTCGCCTTTTATAGAGCTTGTGAGGTGGGGTTAAGATTCTGGTGCTTCACACCCCACCTTCTTTACGCTGAGCTACTTGATGCTGGATCCTTGCTCTTCATTCGTCCTTGCCTCGCCTTCTTTGCTCCGCCAGTCTGCCCAGTTTGCTTGTGTTGATATCCCAACGGTTCCTTCAAAAGTGACTCCCATGGCACAGAAAACATGCGGATCAGACCGGAAACAAGGGTCGTTATTTGGGCTGATCAACTCTCCTCACACTTAAGGCATGCTTGCCCTCAAGCATGAGTTGACTTTTAAGTATGCCAAATAACGTCCTGAAAGTAGCTTTTCCCCGACTCTAAGATGAAAGAAAAGGAAAACGAAGAAAAAAAAGAAGAAAAACAAAAGAAAAGAAAAGAACAAAGACTCAAGACAAACACAAGAAAGAAAGAAAACAAGACATAGCAACATTTAATTTGGGCAGTTTAAAGGTCTAAGGCTAATAAAAACTTGAGGTTCACTCCCTTACAATTCTCAAAGGTTGATTCTCTCTTTTGAGTGCTTTTTCATTGCATGTTTTTGGAATATTTCACGATCGACTGGCATCTAAAGGTCTTCAACTTAGGTTGTAATGGGGTTTGTGATAGACAAGGTTTGGCCCTATTTGTTCTAAGTTGGACAGTTTTTTCTGAGGGTGAGAGTTGGCTCAAATTGCCCTAATTGAAGGCTTCAGGTTCTGTTCTTAGTGCATTTTTTCTTTTGTTGTTCGTAGGATTAGCTATTTCCCTCATTTTTTTTGCACTCTAACATTTTTCTGATTTTTCAATTCAACCTGACTCTTAGTGTCTCAACTCGCCCTATTCGAAGGGTTTCCCTCTTGATCTTTTTTTTTTTGACTGTTGACCTTATATTTTGAATGAAGAAAGTATAAACCAGGCTCAAACTGGGCAACTAGGGGTATCATTGGGTGATGGTTTGAAAGAATTAAGGCCAAAATGGTTATTCTCTATGCCTCTATCATTTACCTATCGACGTTGGAATATTCTAAAACATGATTCTTTTTTACTTCATCACTCAAAAAGGAAATATGCGGGGGCTGCCCCGCTTAAAGCTCGATTTTTAAAAATATGTGGGTGATCTGGGCAGTTTGGGTCCATCATCCTTAAGTTATTCTAATTAGCCTAAATAAGGGGACCTATTAATCTGCCCTACTTGCACATCCTATGTAAAAAGAACAGAACAGAAACGACAAACAAACAACCTCCTCACACTTGGTCGATTGACCAAGTGTAAGAGAAAAGACTCTAGACAAGAAAAGAAACAAAAGAAACAAGAGGAACAAAGCACACAAGGGGGGGAAAAGCTAAATACGTGTTTACCGGGTGCGCCGGCTGGATCGCGCTTGCGATCCAGCTCTGGATGTACTGGCTCTCACTGGTGGGTCGGGGTTGACTTCTTCTGACTCTGCTGGCCTTTGTTCTTGGCTACTGGGGCGTGGTGGTTCTTCCAGAGGTATTTAGGGCTCTTCTTCAGTGGTTCCCTTGATAAATTTCATCAAAGCCTTTGCCATTTTCCTGAACTCCTTTTTCATTTCCTTCATTTCTTCCTCCATTCTAGTCAGCTGCTGCTTTTGTTCTCCCAACTCTTCAAGGATTTCTTTCACCATTCTTGTTTCCTGCTTGCTGCCTTCACCTTCGCCTTGGGCTGTCTGTCCCTCGGAATCTGGGATGTGTAAGAATGTACTCGTGTTGAGCACAGCTTCGCCCGGGGTGTAGAACTGGAGTCATCCTTCTCGCATATGTATGATCAAGGTACCTCGCAGCAAAAATAAATCGAACTTAGCAGGTGGAGGGCAAATTTCCAAAAACAAATCATTTGGAAACACTACTTCATAATTTCTCTCCAAGAAAGCTCCTAGGATATGGCATAAGGTAATGCTCCGGCTGGGGTGAGTGCTAATCAACTTAATCTGGTAGGCCAACCAAAAGCCTAAGTCTACCCGCGTCCCTTGATACAAGCACCAAGTTAAATACAATTCGGTCACAAAAACTCTTCCAAAACCAGTGGTTTGGCCTAACAGGTTGTAGGCAAGGAAGGTTTGACACATGCACAGTACGGGATTTAGGATATGATGCCCTCTGGCTTGGGTAGGCTTGAATGGCCCAGCTGAAGGGTGTGAAAGCACTGCCCAGGCAGCTTGATGGTCAAAGAAAAGGTTGTGTCTATTGGGAATGGCTCTCTCGGCAGTTTGGAATGTAAATTCTAATGATTCCTCAAATGACACAATTCCTAATCTTAGGTTCCATTCTAATAGGTCCATGTCATGCACCCTACCCATAACCGGAAAGAAATTGAGATTTCCTCTAAATTGCAATTTTGTGTGAATTTGAAAGAGTTGAAAAATTTGTCGACCAACACATTAGGCAAATCAACAGTAGATATGTTCAATAACCAACCGAAACCAATCCTAGTAAAGTACCCCACAAATTCATCATAGCAAGCGAGCGAATCAAGAGATGAAAAATCTAAGGTTTGGCCGGCCCGATACTCCTTACTGAGTCGGGCCATCACCTTATGCTGAATGTCATCTTCCGAACACGTCTTGATTTGGTTTAGGAGCTCTTCATCCAGAGTGATTTTGATTTTGGGAACACTCCATGTGTCGGGAGGTGGTGAACGTGTCACTGATTCCTCTTCCAAGTGTGCGGGGCTGCGGGCTTCATACACTGGGTCTTCTGGGTCAGAAAGTATGCCCTCCTCAACTGCCCTCGCGGATGGTTCCGCTTCCATTGGCTCCTTGCCCTTTCATCATCGCTCTGCCGCTAGAAATCTCTCGCTGCATCTGGGTTCTTCCTGAAGGGGAGCTGCCTCGCCTTCTGGTGCGCCTTCAATCCGGGCAACAGTCGAGGGTCCTAGTTGAGCGGGAGTTTGCTTTGCGGATGCCAGTCTCATACTCCTTCTACTCCTAAAGATGAGTGTATCTTCAATTTCTGGCTCAGACGAGCCAGCCCTTCTTGTTGATGTATCATCTTCTTCAGTTCTTTGCCTCTTAGAACTTGGGGTAGTCATGTTTGTGTATGCTTTGGATTGATCTTAGTTTGGTGGGTTGGACAGTTCTTGGTTGGTTCAGCTTAAGGTTCAAAGAGTTCAAGAAAAGTGGAAATTCTGCGAATGGCACGGCGTCTGGGTTTTATAGGCATAAGTGTAACGGCTCTTTTAGGCTAGACCTTCCGGTTGCCCAGTTTGTACGTGTTTTCTCTTCTAGCCGTTGAGTCTTTACTGCAGTTGTCTAATCAACTCCTCCGTCAATGCATGACACAGGCGCCGTTTCCTTTTCTGGAATTCCAAATTCAAAAATGGCATTTTCTCCTCTGCGTGTGTCCCCACTGAATCGGCTTATTCATACGTGGCATCTGCTTAAACCAACATAAACTTAAAATTAAAATTAACTTAAAAGAAACTTAAAACAGATAGATTATTTACAAAAAGATCTTCCGCGGAAGGAATCGTTCTCAATAGGTTCTTAGTATGCTTCAAACTGCCCGATTGGAACGTCCTTTCCGCCTCTATTTTTCATTTTGTGCGGGCGCCTGGCCGAGCAAGTGCTCCTTGCCAGGGCGCTGAACTTGAGCTGGTGTTCTCCCCTCATTCCCCCTCATTTCATTCATAGCCACCGCCAACTGGGTCATCTGCCTAGTTAGAGAGTCTAGGCTTACCTTCTGCTATTTTTGGACGTCTTGCATCTTGTGAACAACGTCATTGTTGGACTGTAAATTCGTTTGCACGAATTGCTGGGCCTGGATGAGTTCCGCCATCATGTCCACAAGACTCCTCAGGGCTTTAGGTTGCCCTACTTGTTGGTGATTCTAGTTGGCCTAAAAGTTGGGTTGAAAATTTCGAGGGTTATTGGGCCGATAAGGGTACTGATTTTGCGGAACATGTTGATTGTTTTGGCCTTGAGGAGGGTTGTTTTGCTGTGGATTTTGCTGGTTCAGTAGTTGATCTTGGTTAGGTTCGCGCCATCGGAAGTTCAGATGGTCTCGCCAGCCCGGATTGTATGTGGGTGAGAACGGGTCTCGCCTCTGGGCATTAGTTTGCCAGTTACCTACGGCATTGAGCTAGGCAGTTCGATCTTGTTCCGCCTTGCAGTATATAGAGGTGTGGTCGGTCCTTCCGCAAACTCCACAAGCCTCTTCGAAAGTTGGCCCTTTTCCTACCTTTT
>JAYDZE010000124.1:0-29334 GCA_034509125.1 Monilaria moniliformis
TTCAACACAATTAGATGGCTCTGAAAGTTCTCTCTCTCATGGACACTTCAAAATCACTATAGACTTCCTAATTCTAGTTCACAATAATAACCAAAATCTATAAAACAAAGGGAAAACGACAAATTGCCTGCATAACGGAAAATGGATTGATAGCAAGAACCGAATAATCTCAATTTTAATCAAGAGTTGTATAACTGCTGCAAAATAATGGCATACTAGCTATACATACCACAAGAATCCATGAGAAAATAGTATCTAATTTCTAGGGCAATGGACCAATTGTTATGCATAAAGCATGAAAAAGTGACACTGATTCAATAACAAGAAGTGGGAACCTTGGTTGTATTCTCTCATTTTTCAAGTCTCAACAACAATCTCGACTTTCATCTCAACAATCTCGACTCTCATCTCAAAAAAAATGTGGGCAGCGACCTTACCTTATCCAAGAACAGGCGAGGTGTCGGCCGTCGGGTGTCGGCAGTAATTGAGAGAGTCAGGGGAGGGAAGTAGAGGGCCAGAGGTGGAGGGAGACGGGCAGAGGCCGAAAGGAGACGGGCCACAGAGATGGAGGCGACAGCCGCGGCGCCGGCGAGAGCGCGAGAGGAAGAGAGAGAGTGAGACCAGAGAGGCATGGTCAGTGGGGCTGAGTCGACTGCTGCCTGCGAGCACCGCGCGCCGTCCGTGATTCCGTGAATATGAAATGAAACAGTGTAAAATTAGATAAATTAGAATCTTAGGGCTGGGAGAGAGAGCCTGGGGCTGGCTTGGCTGAAAGAAATGTAAAATATAATTTATAATTTTAAATTTTATTAATTTTCAATTTCGGTTAGTTCGGTTACCCGATCGGTTATCGGTTCTAACCGATAACCGACTTCAGCGCCATACCGTAACCGAAACCGAACCGTACCCGACATTATCGGTTATCGGTTAACCGATAACCGACCTTAGTCGGTAACCGATAACCGAAATACCGATTAATCAGGCCTAGGGATAGTACTAGACGGGAAAAGGGGTTGAACACTCTGCATTTGTAAAAACTCTGCAATATACTCTAGTGATACGCTTTGAGCCGTGGTCGTAAATCTCTTTAACGATCGAACCACGTAAAAATCCTTCGTGCAACCTTAGAAATTCCGAATCCATATCTGAATCTTATAAACCCGACAAAATAAGATCGATCAATCAACTTATAATTATTCACCATGTACCTATATTCATCCAGAGTTCTAGGAATATATCTGACCTCTTTAGTGTTCCTTCTATTTGAATCCATTGTTTGTTGAGTACTTCTAGACCAGATAATGTCGTTCAACCTCCACATTGCTATCATTTTCCTTAGCATCCTTTTATATAACCTGTTCTGCCTGTTTATGTTTCTCATGGCCCGGCTCCTCTGGGGCATGTAGATTGTGATATACTTATGGTGTCTTTCACTACTATTTGATTCTTACTATTCTAGCCGTAGTATATCGTATCTGGGTTTGCTGATTCTACTATCTAAGCTTTGTAGACATGTCGTGGCATATGGGTACCGTAGCCAAAATTCATTCGGGGGCGCTTCCTCCCAACTCTTCTCGGGATTCTAGGGATTCCAAACGTTTCATAATTTAACCTCATAAGGGAGAAATCTCCTATTCCCAACAAGAATCTTTTCTGACCTTCCTGATTCACTTTGAGTTTATTTGTGTATCTGCCCTCTAGCCACATAAAGGTATTTTTTTGGATGCCAATTTTGCATAAATAGTAAAGTGTACTTGTCTGTGATCCGTGGGGGACCCCAATTTACTTTTATAGAGATTGAGATCATTTGTGGCAAAGATCGTATTAGGCAACGGGATCCATGATACTAGAGATCTTTCAGAAGATATAGGGATATATAGGAATCTTTTCATTTTGTTACTTTATACACCCCTCAGGTTTTAGTAGATGAGGGCTCCCAAAGTCTCTTTTACTTGCATCCCTTTGGAGGGTTCTTTCAGTTAGAGTTTTGGTTTTAGGATCGACTAGATACTGAGACATCTACTAGATATAAGAGATCTTTCAATCATCGAGGGATTTCACTTCGGGATGCCTTTCCGGAATCGAGTCCTTGGCATGATCCTTAATGTTTGTGGGATCCTTCATTAGAGAAGTCTTGACTTGTTAGAATTCATCCGGTCTCTTCGGGTAGCCCTGCCAGAGGGCATGGCAACTCCTTCGGGCGGGCTTGGGCCTTTCTAATGGACTTTCGGCCCATAATGGTAGAGCATTATTTTGACCCCATCAATTATATAATACATATAATTAATATTTATAACAAAAAAATTAGAATTTTAAAAAATTATACACCATAGTTTAGGAATAATCAACTAAAGTAACAAAGTTTTAACCAAAATAATAAATTTTATTTTATAATAAATATTATTAAAATAGTGAAATTATTACTGGGACACTATGAAAAACAAGATTGTGGAATAGATGATCTCATCCGCTAATTTTATTAAATATATATATACATAATATTATCATATTTTATCATTTGGATATTTTAAATAGCCTAGTTAAAGCCCTATATTTAATATTTTATCCACGTTCCTTTGTTAAAATATTATTTCTTTTATATATATATGTGTGCGCGCGTGCGAATTCTCAAATATTATGAGAATGAAAAATCATTCTCAATCTTTCGATCATTAATATTTACGGTGGATACATCTCCTTCGTTATATTGGTCACAATATTTTATATATGCGATAACGTTTTCTTAATTCACAGAAATATTATGTGTATACAGGTTTGGGCTTAAATACAATTTGGGCCCAGTTGACTTAACCATTGATTCACTTCTTGCTACCATTGATTCAAGACTGAGATTATATTCACTCTGTGATGATTTGATGGAAGCATCCCGCAGGCTAAACATCATCACGTGGTTTGGATTTTTGTCATAGCCGGAGAGAAGCAATTCAAACAAGGGGCAGCTCCAAAGAACAAATTGAATTGAAAGATTGCTTAAGGTATTAACTTTGTATCTTTGCCTAATCTAGTACAAACGTCTGTCATGTACCCTTCACTTTAAAGAGAATAATCTATGTACTGTTGCAAAGGGAAAAAGGTTCTATTTAAAAGAGTGGGTTATTAAGTCATCTATACAGTAACTAGACAGATAAATACTTCCAATTATATTTGCAAAAAAGAATAATATATTGGTCAATAATTGATATTCACTTTTCAGGAGATATATAGCCAGCCGTGGACCCATAATTTTATGACTTTAGAGTTCTCCACCAGAAGTGGAGAACTGAAGGATTAACAATTTTCTTATCAAATAATATCTTTATTAGTGGAGCATGAGTGAGAACTTAAATGTTGAGTTAAAGAGTTAAAATAAGAGCAGACTGCTCGAAATGTCCAATTGATCATCTATGTTTTATCTCTTTTCATTTCATATATTTCCACATTTTATTTGATATACAATGGTATATATACATATAAACGATATCACACTACCACAACACATCTTTTACTAGGCTATTTTGAGGACAATTCAAATAGATAAAGCTAATTTTAAAACCCTCAAATAATTGATTTTTTTGTTTACTTTTTTCTTTTACATTTTTACAACATACTTTGTTTAGAATGAACAGTATATCACTGTTATGAAAATGCGTTCTAACAACTTTAATATTTATTTCTACTTTTTTAAAAAAATTCTCATGGCATGGCTGTCAAAACATGGATCGAGGCACCGTAGAAAAGAATTTTGTAAAGAAAGTGTTTAAGGCTAAATTTTTTGTTTCATTCAACTCGTCCATTTAATGTGACACAGTCTATTTTTTTTAGGATGGTGTCTATATTAAATATGAAAAGATTTAATTCCAATATTACATATGATTTGATTACTAGAGAATTCATTGATTGTCTTGAATGATCTTCTTTCATTCTTCCAACATTCCCCCTAAAGTTAAGTGACGAGATCTCGATACTTAACTAGCCAAGAATCTCTGCAAAAATCATCGAAGTAAATGCCTTACTCAGGATGTCAGCTAGTTGGTCTTCAGATCGAATGAAAGGCAACTCCATAATGCATGCTTCTATTTTCTCCTTGATGAAGTGTCTATCCACCTCAACATGTTTAGTTGGGTCGTGTTGAACTGGATTCTCAAATATGTTGATCGCAGCTTTGTTATCACAGAAGATTTGATACGTTTGAGTCGGCGGGAACTCAACTTCACTGAGTAATTTTCGCAGTCGCAATACTTCAGTTAACTCACTTTTATCTCCTCTAAATTCAGCTTCTGCACTTGACAGAGCCACAACCTTTTGCTTCTTGCTCTTCCAAGTGACAAGATTTCCCCCTATACAAAGGTAAAGTAGCCTGTTGTAGGTCTCCTGTCAATCGGGTTGCCGGCCCAATCTACATTTATGTATCCATGAATCTCTAGATGACCATGTCTCTCAAACAACAAACCATATCCAAAGGTTCCCTTTAGATACCGAACAATCCTCAAGGTAGTTTCCATATGATCAACTTGAGGTCAGTGCATAAATTGGCTTACTATTCTCACTGCATATGCTAGTTTGGTCTAATATGGGAAAGATAGATGAAATTTCCTACTAGATGTTGATATCGTCATCTATAACCCATGGTTTACTACAATGGCGTATCGGCTGATTTGCAGTCTAGCATCCCAGTTTCAGTAAAGAGGTCCAACATATACTTTTTTTGGTAGATGAAGATACCTTTGGATGATCTAAGTACTTCAATGCCAATGAAGTATTTAAGAGATCCTAAGTCCTTTATTTCAAATTCGGTGAACAAATTATTCTTCAGCTGCTCAATTCCTTATGTATCGTTACATGTGATAATCATGTCATCTACATAGATTATCAGGCGGATTACGAGATCACCTCTTCTCTTCAAGAAGAGTGTGTGGTCAGAGTTACTCTGCTGGAAGCCATACTTTTTCATTGCTGCGGTAAATCTTCCAAACTAGGCCCTTGGAGATTGCTTAAGGCCATACAAAGTCTTCTTCAGCTTGCACACCTTACCTCTTCCAAACTCGTTTGCAAAACCTGACCAAGCCTCCATGTACGCTTCTTTATTTAATTCACCATGCAGAAAGACATTAGTGACATCAAACTGGTGAAGTGGCCAATCCTGATTTGCTGCGATATACAATAATACCCAAACAGTGTTCTTCTTGGCTACAGGTGGGAATGTTTTTTTATAATCCACTCCATACATCTGAGTATATCCCTTCGCCACTAATCACGCCTTGTACCAGCCATTTGGTCTTCTTTTTATGGTGAAGACCCACTGACAACCAACGGGTCCTTTCCTTATGCTAATTGACACTTTTCCCACGTATTGTTTTGTGCTAATGCCTGAATCTTTTTCTTCATTGCAACCCTCCAGTGTTTTGATTTAAGAGCTTCTTCCATAATTTGGGGAATGTCCTCTTCTTCATACAATGCTTCTTTAAAGGCCTTCGTCATTTCTAAGAGGCCCCCCATTGCGATGTGTGCCATTGAATACCTCGATCTCCTGTCGATTTTTTCCGGAGTATATCTCCTTGGGGGAACACCCTAGTTGCTCCTAGATGGCAGCACATAACATTCTGTATCTTCGTCGACTGCCGTAGTTTCATCATGTTCCTCATATTCTCTCATCTTAATAGGCTCAAAAGTAGATGATTTAGTAGTATCAAATGTAGGAAGGTCAGTAGGCTCAGAGTTTCTCACCTCGGATATAGGTTGGGGCGGAAATGTCGGAACAAGATCACTGAGAATTGGGGATTGTACATTTGCATCAAAAGTTTGCTCAGCGGATCTATTAGCTATTTCTGTCGGAACTGCTTCAGGAGCTAGATTTGGCATAGGTATAGGTAACCAGCTTAGAGGGTCAGAAATAATGTCATTTCTCTCCCCGACTACTAGGATGGTATAAGTACTCATCTTCTAAGAAATTACAATTCATAGTGGTGTGAATTTGTCGGCTTTTGGTATCATAGCAGTTGTATCATTTTTATGAACCCCATACCCAAAGAAAACACACTTGATAGCACATAGAGAAAGTTTAGAACAGTAGATTGTATGTTAGGGATGTGGACAAAGACAGAACATGGTATATGGTATTTGGGTATGTTAGGCTAATGTTTGGAGATGTGTTTTAATGTGAAGAACTTTTGTGGGAAGACGGTTTAGGAGGTAAACTAAGGTGGCAACAACTTCTGGTAAAAAATGTTTGGGGGCTTGTGATTCAATGAGCAAAGCTCGGGTCATTTATAGGAGGATGTGATTTTTGCGCTCGGCTACCCCATTCTGCTCAAGTGTATAAGGACAAGTTATTTGGTGAATTAAACATTTCTCGGAGAGAAAATATTTCATGGCTATGTTAACAAACTCACCCCCATTATCAGATCTAAGAATTTTGTTAGAAGTTTGAAATTGAGTTTGGATCATGGTATAAAAATGAATAAATTTCTCACAAACTTCATATTTATTTTTCAGACTATAGACACAAGTTATTCGGGTACAATCATCAACAAAAAAATGAAAATACTTGAAATTTTGACCTCCTAAAATAGGTGCAGAACCCCAAACATTATAGTGTACTAAGGAAAAAATAGAATTTGCTCTAGTACTACTTGGTTTATAGGGTTGTCTATGACTCTTAGCTAAAATGCAAGTTTCACAAGGCATATGTGAAGAGGTAACTAATCCCAGAAAGAGAAGTTTCATATAACCTGGTGAGGGATGACCTAAACGTCGATGCCATAGCCAAGCTTCCCGATTTGCAGTTCCATGAGAGAGCATTATAGATCCTTGTTGAGAAATCACGTCCACATAGTACAAGCCTTGTCTTTCAGTGCCTCACCTAATGATCTCGCCCGTCCTGATATCCTATAATAAACAAAAGTGAGGATGCATCAAAATAGTGCAATTTAATTCTTTGGTGACCTGACTGATAGATAACAATTTGTGAGACAAAGAAGGAACATGCAAATAATTTGAGATTCTCAAAGTAGAAGAAACCTCTATAGTCGCAGCTCCTTAAACATGAGTCAATTTGCTACTAGCAACCTGAACATGAGTTCTACAAGCTTGTGATACCTCAAGAATATCAACACCATCATACGTCATCGTGTCGGTTGCACCACTGTTAAATATCCATTTACCATCCTTTTCAACACATATATTCTGAGCAGCACATGCAGTAGACGTATCTTCAAGGATCTTAAATTGATTTTCACGAACAATGGAACTGGTTTGTAATTTTTTCAAAGTTAGAGCATATCTTTGGTAGTTTCCAACTTTCTGGGGAGCTACTTGAGATTTTTCAGAAGTATAAGGGCGGCTAACTAATTTCCCATCTTCTGTCGTGCTTTCTCAGTGTTGCATTGATCACCCAACTACATTTCTGCCATGTCTGACTAGCACGTCTTTGCAACCCATATGGATATTTGCAGAAGGCATGCCATCTTTTCCTTTTGTTTTCCTCAACCTTGTACTGTCACACAACTTCCAAATGCCACAAGGTAACAACAGTCTTCAAATGTAGCTTACTATCGAATTTTGTTCCTAGACCAATATGTGTTGGGTTGCTCTCATCTCAATACCATATGTTGTCTGTATTACCACCATAATTAGGTGCATTATAACCTCCAACTTCACTGGGTACAAATCGAAAATAATCTGATCCCATATGCATATATTGTGGCACCGGTTGTTCTTCACGTACTGTTGGAACATACGTTTTCGATACACCAAATACTTCATCATCAGAAGAATCTTCCCCTAATTCTGAACTCAAGTCTTTTGATCTGTCCGAATTTTCTGCCCACCAAGAAGAATGCAGATCTGAGCCTCCCGAATCTGCACTTTTGTCACTATTATCATCATCATTATCTGGAACAAATGTGTTATCTTCACCAGAATTATAGCTCAAGTTATCCTTCCAACATCTAATTGATTCCCTATCCCAAAATCTCATTCCTCCGTGTTAACCATATGATCACATGGAAAACTTGGATGCTCGTCCCTCCTAAACATCTCAACTTCATAAATTACTGTTGGCTGGAATTGTTGTTATGTAACCATTGCATAATCAATAATCAGTTCAATTTGACCTGACTGTACAGCCTCACTGAACATATATTGCATGCATCCTTCATCCAGTGGCGTGCCTATATATGTGAATGCATGTCCAGAACTACAGCATGTCTTCATATTACTTCAATTGGGTATTGATTCATCTTTATACCAATCTTTTCACAAATCATAAAAATCAACAAATCATATGAAACACTCTCACTCAATATAATATATCCTCTTGAACATGGTGGATCATAAGCAATACCAACACCAAGAATTTGAATTATTTACCACCCCAATATAAGTTTACAAACAACGACATAATTCATGCAACAAATACACAATAATCAAGATACAACAAATACACACAATCTCACAATGTAAAAAACTTGTAAAACACCAAATATACCACCTAATACAATACAATATCTCATAAGTTACACAATATTACATATAAACATTTCACTAAAAATTAATTTAACCCTAACTATACAAAAAAGTTCCAAAAATGTGACAATTAAACCATAACTGTAACAATAATAGTTCAATTACATACATTTCGATAGATTTGAACAAAAACTAATAAAGCAGCGCAAGAAAGGAATTTCGACAATTTGTATGAGTTTGTATGAGTTTGTTTGTGTTTTGTGTGTTTTTGCGCCTGGATGCCGCCTATATGCACGGGGGAGACGCATGCGTCTCCGGGCTAGACGCATTCAGCTCATGCGTCTCCCTGGGCGACCGAAACGACGTCGTTTTTGTCCACATTTATTGAAGATGCATGAGTCGCATGCGGCTCATGCGTTTTACCAATTTTTGGATGTTAAAAAAAAAGATTCACATTTTAAGAACTTTTTTTGTAAAATTTCCCAAATTAAGAATTTCGTGCTCATTTATATATCATAGCACATACGGATTATGAGCCAAAGACGTGAGATGAAAAAATTGAAAAGCATTATAAAGATTGGGTTACATCTTTTAAGGTGGGAGTGGTATTACAAAAAAGAGTGCGAGATGTAATGGTATATAATATGATTATTCCTTTATTAGTATCAATAAAATATGGTTAAATTTGAAAATAAATATTAAGAGTAAGCATGGCACGTGTGATCTCACATGGCGACAATGATGCTAGTCAAAAGGATGAATTGGGACAGCAAGGGTTGGAATCCAAATGTGCGTAAAAAGTGCAAGTTGGTCCAACAGGGTCGGTCCTTATACCAAACCCGAGGAGAGATCCAAATTCTTTATAGTCACCCAATGCATCCCTTCTCCTCCAATTTAGCTTTTACCTTTATTAACTTATTTGCCCTTCTCTCTAATATATATATATATATATTATATATATAAGCATCAAACAACTAGTCATTAATCTATTAACACTTGTACATGATAATTCTATGCTAATGTTACTTTTACCCATAGATGTTCATTGACACGACCTTAGAAATTGAAAGAGGAGTCTAAATAGTAGATTGTTGGATAGATGAAGATTTTATATGAAATTTATAAATTAATTATATTTGTATATATTTATAAATTACAAATATGTCATATAGCTTAAGTCGTTAATGAATTAAAATAATGTTATTTCCCCATGTAAATACAGATGTCGCTAACACAGGTATTTTGCGAAACTAAAACAATAAATTTACATCTCCCTTGAGGTTCAAGAAGTTAACAAACAAAAAGTGCACTTTAAATGACAAAACCATCAAAATCGTGAGTGTATGCAAACTAAATTATCTTTTCGTCATTCTCTCAGTTTCATGTACAAAACTACTTGAACCTTTTTTTTTACTTTCATTTCATTTTTTAAGGATTAATAATTGAAAATAACACAAAAAAATTATTCAAATTGATAATATTTTGAAACATTGAAATT
Organism: Monilaria moniliformis; assembly: GCA_034509125.1. Classification (NCBI taxonomy): domain Eukaryota; kingdom Viridiplantae; phylum Streptophyta; class Magnoliopsida; order Caryophyllales; family Aizoaceae; genus Monilaria; species Monilaria moniliformis. The sequence continues at coordinate 9,962 of JAYDZE010000124.1, forward strand.
ATAAAACCATCTTAATTTTAATTTATTGCAATAACAACGACTCAGAAAAAATCTAATAATAAAATTACGTCATTTCATACGTAATACGACGTTCTTTTAGGGTAAACATTGGAAAAATATTGCGGGAAATGTTGAAGGTGTTGTAACTGCAATATTGTAAAAGTTTGTAAAATAATAAATGTGGATTAATTTTGTATTATCAACTTTTAATTTAATTGTGCCTGGACAGTCGATATAAGAATCGTCTCAATTGCTGGCTTGCTGCCACCTTCGTTATTTTACGTGAAGACATTTAATTAAATTAAAGTTATAATTAATTTAAGGATTAATTATAATTAATCTGAGTTTCCAACTTTCAGTTTTTCTAAAAATATCTCAAACTCATATATTTATTTTAAAAATTCGGGACGATTCATGACTTGTTATTTTATGGTCGATATTGTAATGCAGAGTATAAATCAATCTTTAATAAAATTAAGATCTATTAAAATGAAAACATGAATTGAAGATTTAAAAAAAAAAAAAAGAAACACTACTATGAAGTTTGAACACAAAATATAATTAACTTTTAATTTAATCAAGTGTGTATGGCACATCGTGTTAAGTGTGCGCCATCTTAATATTAATGTAAGAACAATCTAAATGTGATGATTATGCTTGCTGAGTGCTGACTTCCTGTCCCTCGATTCAGATATAGGTTATTGCAGAGCAGAAGGTGATAAAAATAATTTTACGAAATAACTGCTTAATTATCTTATACTATTGGTTAACTTTAATTTGATTTGTATGTGTTATTTTTTTTCTTTTTTTCTTGTTTTCTTTTTGTGTGTGTTCAACTTGTTAGTTTAATATGATTGTATCCATTTCGGTAATAAAGAAGTAATTTCTCAAAGAAGTAATTCCACCTGTCGAGTTCGCGCGGCATGGCATCATCGTCATCGGTGTGAATTCATGTACAAAAAACATGTACTTTCATTGGCAATGAGAAAGCTATTTTAAAGAATTAATTAAGAGGGTAAAATGACGTATAGGTATATTAATAACATTACAGATTTCGAATACTCCGTTTAAATGTTCCTGTTTAAAACTAAAAAACTATTTAGGATAAATATCTTATATATATTAAATTCAAGGATGTAGAGAGTTGTGTTTAATATATTATCCATAAATTTTAACTAACGAATCAAGAATAACAAAGTACACACACTATAATACATATTAATCTATTACTGAACTGCATTGGCCTTAATTACATCAACTAAAATTTACAAAAGTACAAGAATATATTAGGCGTTGAACATAATATTTATATTTATTAATATAAAAGACATTATAATCAAAATACCAATTCTTATTCCGCAATTACACCAAAACACATAATTTATAATTAAAGAAAACGGTAAAAAAAATAGTATTGAATAATAATTTCTAAATAATATACATAAAATAAAAATAGAGGTGACACCATATTATAGCCAATCACGTATATAATAGGAAATTGTAGCCATGTAAATAAAAATATAAAAATAGTAGTTATATTTTACTTTAATACCCAAAGTGAAAAAAATTGTGTAATAGTTAATAATGTTATTTGACCTATATTTCTAAACCTAACATTGTTACACGAATTTACAAAAAAATTATAAATTTGTGTAACAATACAAATAACATAAAATTATTTCTAGAAAAATATAATAATCTAAAATAGTTACTATTTTTACATTTTTATCTATATGAATAAAATTTTATTAAACAACTACATGAAAAAAGATGTAGAATGACACATATTAACTCATTAAAATAACATGGGATTCACCGTTACTCAATTATATATAAGAATTTGAGTAACCATTAGAATAATTTATTTTAAAATTTACCCACATATTGATATGATCATTGATTAGTACCGTAATGTTTATTTTTATTTTTGTTGGGAGCATGTTGTAGTTCAATTAGTTTTAACACTTCTTTTGTATGCACATGTAAATTCGCACACTTCATTGACATATATCAACTAAATCCAGATTTTTACGTGATAGCTTGTAAATTATTATATTTGTCTTTATATGTAATTAAATGTATTCTTAGTTACATATTGAAAGAGCGGTAATCCTACGAACATCTCTCTCACGAAAAACCCTAGGCGGCGCTCTAGGGTTTTTGAGAGAAGGAGCTATCCTCTTTGAGGGAAGGGTTTCCTTGGCTTTCCAAGCGCAGCGTTTTGGTCCCGAGTACGTAGATCGCATCATGGATCCCAGCGAAATAACGAGACTTGTTGATGAACTAAAGCTTACAACAGAATTTAATGAGGAAGCGGTGGAAATCAGAGAGAGAGGAGGAAGTGACAGTGCGTTGCTGGACAGGGTGGTGGTGGGAAATTTTTTGGCGACAAGGGTGATGAACAGAGAAACGTTAAGAACGCATGTCCCGAGAATTCTACAAGCAAGGTACGAAGTAAACATCGAAATAGTGGGTGATAATCTGTTCGCTATCGTTTTTGCGAATGAACGAGATAGACGCCATGCACTCTTCGACGGGCCGTGGCACTTCTTTGATAATTTAATGCTGCTCAAAGAATCGAAAGGCCTAGAGAAACCGACAGATGTGGTTTTCCGAGACTATACTACTTGGATACGGTGTCATAACCTACCCTTAGCGTGCATGACGCCGGCTATGTTACGCCAGATTGGAGAAAGAGTAGGGACGGTGGAGGAAATAGACACGGGAGAAGGTGGCTTATGCCTAGGACAATATGCGCGGGTCCGAGTCACAAAATTAACCCTTGCAACGATGCGTTAAGATAACACATGGACAGGGACAATGGAGTACGGTGCTCATCCGATACGAAAGATTGCCGAAGTTTTGCAGCGCATGTGGGCGAATAGGCCATCCGTCTAGGCACTGTGAGGATGATACGGTAGATAAAACCAAGAAATCTTTTGGCAATTGGCTGAAGGCTGTCAAGACGACGGAGTACCGGCGCAACAAACCTCACGGCACAACTACTTCGGGGTCGCGATCAACCACGCGAGAGAAGGATGAAAATAGCGACGAGAGGCAGTCAAAGGGATCGGAGTCCCAATCCAGTGCCTTGAAATTGAGGGGAAAAGAAGCGCAGTGGGCAGAGGAATCACAGAAGAGCATTAGCACGGCGGACGTCATCGAAAGAGCGGTAATCCTCGTTAGGTTTGAGTAAATAATGACTGGTATATGTCTGGAATATATTAGTTAGGTTTTTCATTTCTTTTTTGCTTAAATATAAGTCTGGATAATTAGGTTTAAGTCTGGATAATTAGGTTTATAGTTGGATCTCTTACGTATATGTTTGATTTTATCGCCTTTATTTCATTGGTTGTGGGAAAGTCATTTTTGGGCTTGTCCTTTGTGCGAAGCACTTGATATTTATATTGTTATATATACATGATGGAGGTCCGCCTAATTCCCCATCCTTAGGGGTGGTTTGAAAAGAAAAGAAAAAAACTTGTCCAAGTAGTTGATATATTAAGGGTGATTAACAATTAGCTAACCTACTGACAGCTATAAGCTTATCAATTGGACAAATAACTATCTGTGTGCGGAATGTGGTGGCTTTGCTACTCACTTTTATGAAAACCTTTTAACTTAGTCAAATATCGCTTAGTAAATATTAATGCTAGCTAGATGTGTGAGTCAGCTAGCTATAAGAAGTAATATGTTGGTCATGTACCATGTACTGTGTGATAACAATTTAATAACAGTTAGTGAAATTATAGAATGTAAACAACACACAAAGTTTTACGTGGTATGCAGTAAATCATCCTACATCTATGATCTGGTCAAACCAAATTATCCACTAAGCAAGATCTTTTGCTTATGAGTGTACGTTACCATCGTCTCTTGTTTGATTGACAGTTTACTTTAGCCGACAAGAAAGTAATCTTTTCTAGCCCACTGATTAATTGTCATATCTTTGCTTTTAGACAACGAATATTGGTTGCTTACTATCTTCTATCTTCTAACACTTGACTCATACTTACTGAGTAAGGGTAAGGTTTGAAGGTGGTTTCTGACTAGGTGAGCAAACCGTTAAAGTGAAGAACAATACATATAAAATTCAGTTTGCTAGATCTAAGCTTAGAATTTTACAACTTGGATTTAAAACTATGTGTGATCAAAAGAAAGAGTTTGATGAGTACTTTAACGTTCTTTAGTTACTTTGCTGCTAGAATACTTGAGAGTTTGTGAGTTCTTGAGAGCTTTAAGGTATGAATGCGCAACGTATCGGTGTAACTGATAACTTACAAAGGTTAGTGATCTTCTTGTGTTTATTGGCTTCGATCTAAAATAGTGTCATTGGAGGAGCATCAATCAAACTTCAACACATGGCAATGAAATTGCCATTTGAATTATCCTGTCGTTGTTGTTGACTTGTCGCTTTAACAAGTCTGTCACTTGACTTGACCATTGTTAGCAAACGCAAAATACATTTTTAGCCTATGCCCACAACTATATAGATAGTTGTAAAAACATGGTCGATTCATAGGGAATTGATTTGTGCTTCCCCCTTGTCTCTTCGGTGTGGTCACGGTATCTGTGTTGGTCAATGGACTAAAACAAAAATATGAAATTAAATAGGGAAATTAGTCAAATAACAAAAATAACCTAGCCTAGACTTTACTTATTAAATATGAACATTGATTCTGTCATTGGTGGAATGATTTTACTACATGCTCATTGTTAGGGTTTGTATACTAAAAAATAAGTTTTTAGCTGCTTTGTATTAAAATCCTTATTTCCCTGCATATTGAGGAAAAATTCAATACTGTCATTTGGTTTGCCTTTTGCGGTTATGAATGCTTATTCTTAAGCATATAATCATAAATTGAGCAAACAAGTCACCATTCTACATTGTAGACTGAATGGTGGATCCGTGATCACAGAAAATCTTTTAGTTGGTTCCTTATAGAAGAAAATCAAGTTCTCAATCTGGATAGGTATGGACAATCTATCATAAAAGGTTGCAGTATCGATCTGAAGTGCGCACCTATCTTGGCCAACTGATAGCTCTCAGTGCGGTATAGCACTAAAATGGATTACTGTGAGTTATGTACTTCTACGTTGTGTAAATGAAGTACAATGTCTCATGATTATTTATTTATTGATCTATATAAGTAAATTGAGCATACAATATTGATTATGCACTTCTTTGACTTATAAACTAGGTGCAGGTTTTTCGCAATTCTAAGTAATTCATTTATATCATTGGCAGTGGTAATTAACGTCTAGCGGTGTTAGTATTCTTATTATATAGAACCGTATCTCGGGAGACCCGAGTTGATATTATCCACAATAGGAGTTTGAAAATGAATTTATTATATAAATCTGTGCAGTTGGAATTTATTCTCGTATAATAAATAAAGCTTTGAACTGGACCACTCTTGGATAAATATATTAATTAATTAAAGCTAGCTTCCGCTTTTAATTAATTAATGGATATTGAAAATTTTAAAAACACATGAAATAATAAATTAAAAATGAGCCATATACGTAATATGGATCTGGACTGACAGTGCAATATTAATTCTATAGTGGAGTCAATTAATTTTAATGGACGTAATTAAGTTGGGCTCAACTTAAAGAATTAAGCCCATTGGGAGGCTCAGTCCTAATCCTCCTTGAAATCTCTGACCTAGCCCATGGGGGACGAAACTTACACACATAAACTGTTCATGCATGGAATTTCTTCCCCTTATTCTATAGTTGTGTGTTTATTTTCTTCCTTCACCCTAGTTATTAAGTTTGATAGAATATTCTATATATTCAAAATATTCAAGCTATGTGAGAGTCATAGGCTAGAAAATCTCAAAATTGAATTATTGTGGTGGAGTGACGGGAATAGGAAGCAATCTACCACAACTGATCAACCAAAAGAGTCTGCAAACAAATGTAATTATCTGAACTCTAGGAGCATGCCTAGGGATCTATTTATATATACCAACTACATGTCTAAATACGTTCTATTACATTAGTTAGATTGTGTTAATTGAATTTGGACATCATCCTATGAGATCCTTGGAAGTAGGGATCACGTTAAGTGAAAACCTCAGCACTCATGTCATCAATTATGGTCAAAAGATAGTTAGACACTACAAAAAAATGGGAATTACCGACGAATTTTTCTGTCGGTAAATCTCATAAATCCGTTGGTAATCCGAATTACCGACAGATTAGCGATGGACACGTGGCATCACTAAAATCATTGTTGGTAAAAATATTACCGACAGATATTGTCCGTCAGAAATATTTACTGACGGATTACCGACGACAACCTTTGTTGGTAATCTTTGTCTTCCGAAAATCAACAAATGAATTTTTGAAAATTACCAAGGAATTTTACCGTCAGCAATCTGTCGGTAATCACAGATTACCAACGGAAAATCTATCGGTAATTTTAAATTTAAAAAAAAAAAGTTACTCCATTGTAAAATACCAAAAAAAATTTATTAAAAATTTAATTGTTAGCTAATGATAGTCCTAACCCCTTTTCAATCTACAACCCTTCTAAAATCATTAACAAAGTAGCTACTCTATTTTCACACCAACCACTACCAAGTAGTATGCAGTCTACGGAAAAACAACACCACAAAACAGAGCCATCGAAAGCAGGGCAACCCTTTCAACTTCGCCCCACTCTTTTGGGCTCCTCAGCCTCTTCGCCTCCGACCTCCGCCTTTTCACCACTTTTACTTCCTACACCAGAGGCATCAAGTTCCTCGATTTTCCTATTTTTCCATTCTTAACATCGTTCTTTGCCATCACCGCTGGCCGCTTCTTTTTGTCTCTGATCCAACAGGCGTTACACAGAGACTGAGGGGGAAAAACACACAAACATACCTTAAAATCAAAGGAAGTACTTAAAAGTGAAGGAAAAGTTGATGTACCTCTACTGCATCTATCTTACATGAAAATCTCTTTGCATGCAATGCCTTTGAAGAGTCATTCTTCTGGAAGCTTTCCCATGCAATCTCCTGTGTCTCTAGAACACGACTTGCCATCAGTAGAACTGATCTGGGGTTTCATGTTGAAATCCAATCTTATTAGACTAATCACGTAGTCATATACACTTATGTAAAACTGCACCAGATTTTTATGCCTACTCATCTTAAACGACGAATCTTTAAGATCCTCAATAATTTTCATTGTGTAAGTGATGCCATTTTGAGTCCTCACCGATTTGTATCCAACGGGATAAGGGTAGCGGTCTTTACCCTAAAATGAGATGAAATATCCTATAGAAATATTAGAGATTTTGCAACACCAAACACTAAGCATAAGTGTAGACAGCTGCAACACTCCTCATCTAAATAACTTTGTTAACACAAGGTCCTTAAAAATTGTGGTACACACAAGTCACGAGTAAAGAACAACTACTTTATCACTAAAACCCAATGCAGAAACGAAAATAACATAAGATATACTCAATGTTGAATTTCCAAATGAATGGTACCTATATATACTTGAACGCCAATGAATCCAGTAACGCAATGTAGCACAAACAGGATCACATGGCTTTATATTACAGATTATACGAGACTAACCTGCCTCTCCCAGCGCACATCATCAGAGAATTGTGTAAAAGCAGCTCTAGGATCACCGTTTGATATGGATAAGTAGTATAGGGTAGTGCCATCATCGAGATGCATACTCCTCTCAATGAGTCCATCATCTTATTTTTGCCTCGTTCAGCGGTCAGCCTATGCAGAAGGGGAATTCAGATTTCTGTCAAGACCGCCCTCAAGGTACAGTACTGCAACCTCTCGCTTTGCATGAGTGTCCACTTCTGTGTATCATGTGGAACCTACGAGCATTCCTGGGTTGCTAAAAGGGATCGACAAACGCTCCCTAGAGTATATCCCATGGTCACTCATCACATTGTTTAACCGCTTGATGTCCATAACCTGTCAAGGTTGGATAATCATCAATGCTCAGCGCAGTGTAAATCCTTTATAAGCGATAGAACATAAGTAACATTTTAAGTCAATATATAGCTGAATTCATCTGCAAAGCACCAAAAAAATGAGGGCAAAACTTGATGTATTGATAATTTGATATGGGCATGAAAAAAATCCATACAAGAAACTCACCGTAGCAATCAACATTTATAAGAATAACGTAAACTTTTAATTTATGAGCCACTTTATCCGATTCTCAAGAAACAAACTAAGATTAACAAGACAAGCAAATAGAGCATAGCAACAAAACTATCATTATTGATTCATATTACCAAAATTCAGCCCATATAATGTCTGACGACAAAGCATAGTACAGACTTGGAGTGATATGCATTTGATCGATGTGATATTCCATAGATTGCTTCAAAACTCTGAGCATTGACATATTCCCCAATGTTTTTCATTTATATATAAACACATGAACGTTTCCCACAAAATTACAATCTTGGGGATAAAAAAATGAAAGACAAATACCCTATATTTTTGTCCTGATGAGCAAGTAAACTGAAAAGGTTAAAAAAATGAAAGACAAGCGCCCTACTTTTGACAAGCCACAAATTCTCAGGAATCTCAATATGCATCATAAGTGATTGGGCTTAACCTCAGATATTAGCTAGCAAGAGGAATTTCATCAGTCAATTGTTCATAGCCACGCGCGGAAAAGACAATAACCAAATAACTGTATTCATTAGATACTATCTAAAGAAGAAAACGTAAATCAAATCCTCTAAACTAATCTATTATAGGTTATTGTAACACATATCACCAGAAGCATATAGTTTGGGTTTGTGCACAACAACAATTCATGAAAAAAAACTCGATTAGCACCCATAGAATACCTGAACAGTATACTTAACAGCGAGGCTAGCAACGAAATCACTGCGGGAGAGGCGGTGAGAGACGACAAATTTTGAAAGGGAATTATCTCTTCAGAAGCCGCTACAGCTAAGTTTTCTAACGATATCTCAAAGCTTCTATGGAGAAATGAAAGCTTGAATCTACATCTAGCTATCAGAGGCCACTGACTGCCAGAGGCGACAGACGCAAGCGGCGCAAGTAAGATCGGAGAGCGACAACTTTTGGAGTATGGCGCGGAGAGTATCCTTGCATAGGAGAGCAAAGAAATTCGAATTCATTGGTGAGATCGTGGTGTCGGCGGAGGATGAGGAACAGAGCGGTCGGAGGAGATCATGCGGCGGCGAGAGCAATGGTGGCGGCTGTGGTGGTGCGTCGTCGTCCCCGCCGCCGCAACAACCTATTATTACTTTTGGTGTGGATGAGGCTTTTGTTCGTGTGCATTTCTCCGCCTTTGGTTAGCTGTAGTTTTCTAGTGGGGGTGGGCATAGGAGATGGGGCGACAGATATGAAAATGAAAGGAGATGGGGGCAGATGCTTTTATACGTGAGGGTTAGGGTTGACTTATGGGCTTTAGGTATTTTATATATGGGCGATATGTGCATTTGCATGATATAATTCCGAATGTGAAAAATCTGTTTGTATTACCGACAGACACAAATCCGTTGGTAAAATCATTTTTTATTTATATTAATTATATATTAAATTTATAACACAATTACCAACAAAAAATTTCCGCTGGTATTACCAACAGACAATAATCCGTCAGTAAAATCAACTTATTTATTTAAATTAATTCAAATTAAATTTAAAATAAAATTACCAACGGACAGTATCCACTGGTACCTTTACCAACGGACTATCTGTCGGTAAAATTAACGGTAAGTGTACCAACGAATAGTCCGTCAACAATCCTTGTCTACCCAGGTCTGGATTCCGCATAATAATTCAAATATGAATTATTAGGTTAGAAAATTAATTATAATAATAAAATATAAGGGAAAATTTTCAAACGCTTGTTATCATATTTTAGGTGTTATTATGTGTGCGTTAATTTTTAATTAATGAAATTGATTAGCATGCCAATAGTTGTATAGTTGTAGAATGTGTGTATTATTAACATTGGACTCTCTATACTTATTTATGTCAATGGTTATTCAATTTGGCTTTAATTGGGCTTTAATGCTAGGTTTAAGTTTAGATTGATAATACATTAGCAAATTTAAGTTTAGATTTAAGTTTGTTGTGAGTCTATGTAATGTTTCATTGTTATGTTTTGTTGTTTAGCTATTTAAACCTTAACTATTATGTGTTTGTTGATGTTTGATGTTTCACCTTTTTGTTTTGTAGGCGTCTGATTTTTTAGCATATCTATAAACTTTTTAAGTTGGATATTCTACTAACATAGCCGGCATATGATGACTATGGTGATGTGGTTGAAGCCTATGATGATGTGGTTACTGAGAAGCCTCAATTCGCGTAGCCCCACCTGTGTCGAAGGCACATTCTCTTATAAGAAGAATGAGTGTCTTCTACGAAGACATATTATGAGAATCAAGACGAGAATGAGTTTACTGAAGCAAATGTGGATGTGATAAAGTTTGATTGTGTGTGTGGGTGTTTTTTTTTTTTGTAATTAAGTTTAGTGATTTGATGCTAACAAATTATCTCTTTGTTAGGATAATTTCTTACTAGAGAAAATGTGGAGTGATCCCAAAGAGTTAAAAGCAGAGGAAGAGTTGGAGGCAAAGAATCAGAAAACTTTTTAATGGAACGTTCTGTAGGAAATTTTTTTAACACAGCGTACCATTAAAAAGTTTATAGATATGTTCGTCATATTCATAAATTTTAAAAGTTAAAAAACTTACAGTTTATTAGAATCGAACTTGATTTCGTTTGAACAAATAATTTGTTGGTTTATTGGTTTATCTATTGTTATTTTAGGTTTGTTGGTTTGTTACTTTGTTACTGATGGTGAACCCTGTCCGATGTTGGCTTTCTTGAAGAAAGTTTACCAACGACAGATGCCTTTGGTAGTCCGTCGGTAATACTTTCCGACGACCTTCCGTCCGACGCTAAACTTTTTACCTCTGTTGATTTCAATGACACGGTAAATCCATCGGCAATCTATCGGTATAATTAATAATAGATGGATTTTTGGGAATTACCGACGAAAAAATGCCAATAAACCCCACATTATTTTATAGTGTATCGCGTCACTAATTTCCAAAGCGATATACTCGGCTTGTTTCAAGGATATTTTTGCCACCTTAATAGCCTTTTCAAGTTATGCTTTTGCAGCCTCATGTTCATCATTGGCAAGCAATTGCATATCCAATACACATAAAAAGTCGAAGTTGACTTTTCCAGAGTGAACCGAGATTAATTTCACATCATGATTATAGATAAGATTAATTTCTATAGTAAATCGAGATTTATTAGTCGAGTGAACATTTGATGTCCGATATACACATGCATGTATGAGAAAGTTGATCAAACGAATTGTCCCCATACCGACACGATGCCTAGATTCTGAGATTGTATTATACTAACTAATAATCAATGAAAATATAAGTAGTGGTCAGGGGATAATGAGACTAATTAGGCTTCAAGATCGATCATGTGTTAATTCTTCAAACCTATAAGATAAAGAAGGAAAAACTAGAAAAAAATAGTGAGAATTAGGAAACGAATTCAAATGGGATTTGATATGTCTGTGTAATAATAGTAATATTTGATGCAAAAATAAACATGCACTATACTCATGGGATTGGATTGTTTGCATGAATCCAAAAGTTCCATTCTCTAATGGAATCACAGAACTGTCGCCCGATAATTATCTTAGTTCCACTTTATTGTTTGGTTTTATTATAAGCTATCTGTTTCTTATATAGGATATGATCATATGCATTTATATCCATTCAGGTTTCACAATAAGTAATATTTACTTGGGTAAAAGTAATCACTAAGTCCAAGTGCAATGTGCAGCGTTCATTTCACAAGAGTTAGATGTTCGTTTTATTTATTTAATTAGAATATACTGTTTCAATTCACACAATACGGAAAAACGACTAGCCGACCAAAAATAGTGACTAGCCGCTTGGCAGCCTTGGCTGCTAGTTGTTTTTTCGCCAGAGATTGCAATTCCATTACTAATCAAGTTTGAATTTGGTTTTTCGTATTTTAAATTAGTGTTTCAATTTGACACATGCACTCGAAATTATAAAAATAATGTTATAAATTCCAGGACTAAATTATGAAAATATAATAATTAAATTGAATTTGTAGCAATTATTGTATAATAATTTATGTAGGGCTAACAAATCGTGCGGATTCAGTCGTTATCAGATCGACCTGATAACGAACCAACCTGATAAGGTCAAACTTGAATATAACCTTTTAAGAAAATCCTCAACTCGAACACGAACCCGATCTGATAACGACTGAATCCGAACACAACCCGTATACTACATGAATCTGTTAGCGACACGATAACAAAACGATAACGACACAACACTACAATCACACAATAACGGCACGATCTAACCATAACTAAAGTAATAAAAGATTAAAAACTTAACGTTAATTAAAATAATAAAAATTAAAAAAAGAACTAAAAATAATTAATATAATAATATCAATTATTAACGGGTTATCCAAATTCGACCCAACCCTATCCAAAGTCAACCCGAATTCGACCCGAAATTATCGTATCCTTATCGAGTGGACCCGATAAGTACATGAATCCCATAAATAACATTATGGGGTTCATCATTCAAATAACCAAACCTCTCTTACCTTAAAAAATGAGAGAAGCATAACCTCATTTACCTACCGAATGAAAACAAAAAAAAAGTAGCAGAATTTACTACGTGCTGCGGTGCAGTGGGGAACAAATCCAAAACCAAAATAGCAGAAAAAAGGAATAAATAGTCGTTGTATGGTGAAATTTCATATCATCTCATAATATTATATAGTAAAGTAAGAGCGCACCCCGGATCTCAAGCGACTTTGCTCCAGACAAAATTTCCTCTGCGCCTCCCTCTCTTATTTTTTTACTGTTTATTTTCCTCTCTCGCCCTCCTGGACGAAAGTAAATTAACACAAAAAAGGTCCTGATTTCCCCTCTGGTTTTACGCCGAATGGCAGACTGAACCGCCTCTTTCTCCCATTATATTCATCCACCTGACTCCCTTTCTCTCTCCTCTCCTCTCCTTCTCTATCCTCTTTACACAAGTTTGTTGGCTAGTTACCTATACTTGGAACTTCTTTCTTTTTCTTCTCTCCTTTTCTTTCTTTAGTTTTTGTATTTTATTTTCTTTATATATATATGGACGCGAACCGTCTTCTCTCTTCTATTTGCGTGTCAGTTTTCGTTTTGAGTAATTTCTCTTCCTCTTCTCCTTCTCCAACTTTGCATGTACGCTTCTTCTACTCTTGTTCACCGTTAAGGCTTTCAACAACTTCTGTACTCACTACCTTTTTGGGGTTTGTTTTGATCCTTCATTTGCACCAACAGGAAAAAGGAAACAACATTTTTCTTGATTCTCGACTCGTTTTAAGATTTTTAGAGGGTTTCCATGACTAGAAATGGTTTGTTAGCCGATGAGGTAAACAGAATACAGCATAGATTCTTTTTCTTGATTACGATTTTGAGTTAATGTATGATATTTAAGAATATTTATTCCTGTTATTTCAGGGGTGAAGCCTGATTCAAGATAATATTCTTAAAATTTGAACGTCGTTTGAAGATTTAAAGGGAACAAAATGGCTCCAGATAACAACTGGCTTTCATTTTCACTTTCTTCAGTAGATATGGAGCTCAACCCTTCTTCTCAGCTGCAGTCTACCTCATCTGATTCTCACCATTTCTACCCTTTCGCCGATAACTTCTATGCCAATGGTAAGCACAGACACACACACGCGCACACACACGCGCACACACACACACTTGTAACGCTGTGTTTAGACATGTACACATGTCCTTGTTATAGAGCTACATGTATGTGTGTAGCTAGCTATATTTATCGCAATAATTTATGAATTAAGTTATTTTGTTCACCTCCATGTTTCCATTTGTTTGGCTGAGCGAAGCAAGTTTGAAAAAAGTGACAAAAGACAAGAAAATGCACCCGTGTATTCTTCCATTTCTGTTACTTGAAGAAACCTACATACATATGTGTATATATATATATCTGCAGTCTTCTTCATTCGGTTATTTCTTGGCAATTTCCCATTCAATACCCTTTCAACTGAGTCCTTTAGTTGACAACTCGGATCACTCTCATTTTTAACCTTTCGATTATAGGGTGGCCTAATCAGAAAGCTCAGCCCATGTACACCGAAGCCGAGACCCATCAACTGAAGGAACAAGGCGTGTTCACCACCTACATGCAGCCGCCGAAGCTTGAGGACTTCTTCGCCGACGGGGACTCGACGGAGACTCAGGACTCGTCCCTGACTCACATCTACGACCACCACCACAATGGAGGCGGCGCCACCTACTTTGGCAGCGGTGACCACCAAGATCTCGAGTCTATTTCGGGGTTTCAAGCTTTCTCGGCCAACTCGGGCTCGGAGGTCGATGACTCGGCCTTCGGCGCGCAGACTCAGTCCCCAGTTGAGTCGGGCAGCGAGTTGGTGGCCTATTCTCAGCTCCCCATTAATGCTACTGCAACTACCAATGCTCTCTCTCTCCGAGTTAACGCTGAGAGCGACAACAAGAACTCTGTCATTGCCCGCGCTGACTCAGACACCTGCAAGAAAATCGCCGATACCTTCGGCCATAGAACTTCCATATACAGAGGAGTCACAAGGTATTGCTCCATTATTATTATTATTATTATAGAAATTTTCTTGAATTTGAAGAACAAATTGAAAAGTAATACGAGTATATTTCTAAAAAAAAGTTTTTATATTGTGATTGATGCAGGCATAGATGGACGGGTAGATATGAAGCGCATTTATGGGATAACAGCTGCAGAAGAGAAGGGCAAGCGAGAAAAGGTCGTCAAGGTACAACTCCCATTTTCTTATTTCAATTCAATCAAACCCTTCTCTAAAGCTGTACCTTTATGGAATCGAGAAAATCATTTGGTTCATGTCAAAAGCAACAGTGAAGAAATTGATTAAACACCATTGTTAGTAGGGTAGAGTAGGTGAGTACATCCGAGTAGAAGAAATTGAAATGTGATTGGGTGCATGCATTCCAACACATTATTTAATGGGGTTGGGATTTTTCTTTTTATCTTTCATGGTGGACTTGTTTCAATCACGCTTTAATGATGATTGATGGTCTGTAAAATATGTACAAGAACTGAACACTCTCTCTGGTTGAATCAAGCTTTCGTTGCAGGAATTAGTGCTTTTTGTGTTATTGTGGTTGAATTATTCCTTGGATTCTTCGTCTCCAGGTTGATAGACTAGCGATTTTGTCCTTGAGTTATTCATTTTGGTTTGTTGTGGAAACTAGTGCCTGAAATTCAGATTGCTTTCAACTTTAATTTGCTTTTTCTTTCTTCAACTCTCTATGGTTTGACTTTCCCACCCTTCCTGTTTAACGTATACTATTAAATGTACATGTAGATACAACCCTTTCTTGAAATTGAAATTTAAATCTACATTGTTAAATTTATTCTGTTGTGATTTTGTGATTGAATTGATTTTATTTAGACGGCATTCTAATTGCTCTTACTGTTCTTGCATGTATTGGGATTACGTTCCTGGTTGTTGCTTGACGTCTACCATCTTGTGCAGTATATTTAGGTAAACAAACATTCTTCTTTGCAGCTTTCTTTGCTTTAGTTGTTTGCAAATGGTGATTATATCATGTTCACACCTTGAAATTGTATTTTCAGGTGGATATGACAAGGAAGACAAGGCGGCAAGGTCATATGATTTGGCTGCGCTCAAGTACTGGGGTCCGACTGCAACCACCAACTTCCCGGTAAAGCATATCTTTTGGGCTTTTAGATTTTCACGTGTTGTTGTTTTGGCCAAGTGGTGAACTAGTAGTGGTCTAACTGGGACTAATTCTCCTTTCAGATTGCAAATTACAGCAAAGAATTGGAAGGGATGAAGCATGCAACTAAGCAAGAATTCATAGCCTCACTTAGAAGGTATTATGCAATGCATACTTCATCTACTGCTAGCTGTGCTCCATCTAGTCATATAGCCAAGAGGAATTCTCACAAACTTAATCTCGACTTTCTTTAGGAAAAGTAGCGGTTTCTCAAGGGGGGCTTCGATCTACAGAGGTGTTACAAGGTTAGGGGACTCTCTTAATACTTACTAGCGATCATATATCGCCTTCGACATTACCTGCGACTGCAATGTATAATGTCCACCTTAACTGATCCATTATGATTTATTGCAGGCATCATCAACAAGGTCGGTGGCAGGCGAGAATCGGCCGAGTTGCCGGGAATAAGGACCTGTACCTTGGAACATTCGGTACACACATACACATAATTTCCTCTTTTAACCGAGTAGATTTATACATTTCCTTGAAAACATTACCTGATGATTTGATGACCGTGCAGCAACTGAGGAGGAAGCAGCAGAGGCATATGACATTGCTGCGATCAAATTCAGAGGCATAAATGCAGTGACAAACTTCGAGATGAACCGGTATGACGTCGATGCCATCGCCAAAAGCCCCCTTCCTATCGGTTGTTCCGCCAAACGCATGAAAGTCTCCCTTGAAGCCGAAGAAAAACTACCTTTGAGCACTCCGTGCAGTAGTGGCAGCATCAACTTCTCCGCCATCCAACAGGGTTCCACCATCCCGTGTGGAGTCCCCTACGACACGACGACTCCGTTCTACCACCACAACCTGTTCCACCACATCGGCTCAGGAAACCTTGGGGCCTCGGACCTGGCGGCCTCCGGGTCGGTGTCGACCATGGTGAGCCTGATGCAGTCGCCGCCGGAGTTTTTCATCTGGCGTCACCAATCTTATTAGCTAGGCAGTGCTAGTGAGTGATATTAACCCAAGCATCTATCGTGTTTTTGCTGTAAACTGATGGTGGTCTGACAGGTTAGGCTTTTAGGATGGTAGAGCAGAATATGATTGATGAAAAAAGGTTTTAAGGTTTTTTGGTAATGTACCATAAACGGGAGGCTCTCGATCGTTTTGGATTAATTTTCAACAGGTTTTCCATGGCCATCAAGCTGCCTCGCATGATTTATGCTTTAATCAAGGTAAAAGAAAATGATGCAACGTTTGTCGCCGATTCTGCTTTATAGTATTTTCTGTTAGCATCACAATCTTGAGTTATTTGAGGGCACTGTAATTTCTAATTCTGGGAGTTATAATACATGTGATAACTAATCCTTACACCTTAGAAAATGAGGGAGTTGTAAAACATGTGATAATAATAGTAATGTCTGAAGGAGAATGCAGCAAGAAGAAGATAATGGAAACTTTTAGGAAATTGGATTTTCTTTTATAATAAAAACATATAACTAGAATTTCCTTAATTTGGTTTGTGCAATTATCTCGCTGCAAACAAATTATTACAACCAGAAAGAATGATAGTCATGACTGACAATTTTTTAACATGATTGTGATATATACTGTAATCAATACTCTTGTCTGGTGAAACTCTATAATATGTGAATTTAAAAGCTCAAATTTGATTTTTCATCACAAGTTCTTAATATAAGTCGGCAAACTTTAAGCCACTTGACTAATATATGGCTTAATTAAGCCACTTGACTAATATATAATCGAAGATGAATGTCGGCAACAAGTTACTTTGGTCGTAAAAGAAAAATTGATGGTAGGATGTCAATCGGGCCAACCTATCGGATTTCGAGTCAGTTTTACTCGGATTACGGGTTAATCGTATGAGGCCTAATCGGGTTGGAATTTTGTCAGGTTAGAAATTTCCAACTCTAACCCTAAACGTTCGGGTTTCGGGCTAGCCCAGCGAGCTAATCGGGCTATAAGCAAACGATAAAAAATAATTTATGTGTTTTTTATTCTTAAGAATTCTATATTTATAATATATAAACATATACAAAAATTAAATAGATAAAGCATATAACAAAAATAAAATTCAAAGTGTAAATCATTCTAAAAAAGTCAAAGATTACATAAAATAAAGTTAACGATAAATTGTTCAAAAATAGTTTTGCCTCAGAAGTGAATCTAAACTGTAAATACTTAAATTACATTGATAATCTTTGAAGCTTGAACTTCATAATTCACTTCGAACTTATAGTCTTCAAACTCTTCACTCTATTTAAAAAAATTTAATATTAAAATGTAATACAGATTGATAATTTATTATTCTATAATAAAAATAAAATCTTACCATCAAAATCTATGCAACCAATTACGTGAGCAAAGAAGAGCTTGCATTTTTCAGTATATTTGTTCAAAATATGTGCTCTAATACGAAAGCAAAATTCTTATACTACGTTGTTATAAGAATGATGAGCACATCACACGCCATTTTAACAAGTTCTCCAAAACGTGATGCATTATTTCTCCAATACTAATGAATTTTGGAATATATACTCAAACTCAAACACAATTAAATACTACTAGTGTAAAAGCTAAAAAAAGACATCGGATATGAATGGTTTAACTTAAGAATATGTTATTATAGATCCTGACATGATAAAAAACCTAATTTAAGAATTATAAAATTAAAATGAAACACTAATTTTTTCGTTAAATTTCAAAGCATGTTTTATAATATTGATTATAGTCAATTTGAATTTTCCAATTCGTTTATATATTATTATTTATATTAGTAAAATATAATGCATATATATATATATATATATTATATAAATTGAAGAGCTAATTTTATTTTATTTTTTGTAGTTATCAATTTTATCAAAATTATCATTGAAGTGTCAAATTAGTTGTCAAATAAGCAAGAAGAATATGTAATAGTTGCGCCTGGGCTAACCCATTGGTTTCCGGGTTATGGGCTAATCGAGCCGGAATCTTATCGGACTATAAATTTCCAACCATAACCCTCTAAAATTAGCGGGCTGGTCGGCTGGCCCAACGGATTCGGACTGGACTGACATCTCTAATTGATGGTAACTCAATTTTTAACTGTTAACATTAAACTTTATTATTATTTCATAAATTATCTTTAGTCCCTCTCATATCTCTTGACACAGGAGTAGGGATGCCCAAAAAAATCGAAACCGGTGGTTGGAACCGGAACCGGAACCGGCGCCCGGCGGTTAAACCGGAACCGTGAAACCGGAGGTCAAGGTTCGGTTACGGTTCCAAGTTCGCGAAAGCGGAACCGCCGGTGGAACCGTTTTCGTAGGGGGTAGGGTAAGGTGCAGGCTATGGGCTGTCGGCGTGTCAGAAACCGGCCGTTTTCAATTTTTTTTTTAATTCAAATTTCAAATTTCAAAATTTTCCCACTCATTTTCATCTATAAATACCCCCATCATTCCTCACTTCTACTCACTCCCTCTTGTGTTAACAAGATTTCTCACTTCTCAACCTCCAATTTCTCTCTTCTCTACCCCAATTTCTCTCTATTTGTG